>JAOYSI010000621.1:0-18000 GCA_025775065.1 Hiodon alosoides | reverse complement strand
ATTGTAAAAAAAACTATTTTTGTGATTAAAAAGAGTACCAAAATACAGCTTGCTTTGTCTGCGTCTGTAAGTACAAATGATCCCGTGGGAGATAAGAACTCCTACAAAACGCATCTATGAATTATTGTGCATGATGACGCATGACGATGCACATATTAATATGCCTGCAAGCCTTTAATAAATAGTGTAGTGTACTTATTTGTCTTTTGACCTTCCTGTGGCAGTGAGTGCAGTGGCAAGGGTTCCTTAGACCTGCCGAAAACATGGAGAAGGAGTGAGAAGGTGTCAAAGAGCTGAATGAAGCTGCTAAGATGACTGCACAGCAGGGCCTTTTTTATTCTATGTAGATTTTAGTTTTGTGTTGTCATCTTTTAAAATTGCTGCTTGCTCCTGCTATATATCACCTAGAATTTCTAAGCATCACCATAGGTCGAGAGGAAGGGATGGTTGGGTGATCTGATTGTAGTAAGGCAAGATCCAGTTTAGTCTGTCTAGCAACGGTGGATATAATCTTCCCTTAGTATGGAAGTCGTGTGCTAGTTACTTATGTATTTATTAATTACATTTCTTTTAGCTTTATTTATTCACATAATCATTCATTGGATATCCCTGTTTTTGTCAAAAGGATTTTCTTTTGATATTATTTTCTCCACCTGAAAGAATTGACTCTTTTCCAAAATATTCATATTCAATATTCCCACAGTATTGCGTTTGTTCTTATTGTGAAAAGCGATCACAAGTCAGCTTGAAAATAATCTTCTAAAAATCAACGCGGATGGCACACTGAATTCACATTCCAAAAAATCCAGTGCCCCTCCACAACGAGAGAAAGAGACGTAAGAGAAGTGAGGAGTATGAAAGACACAATGACATCTTCTGGGTAAATGAGCCACAGGTCCAGAGGAGAATTACACAGCTATGTGCCATCCTCGTCAATGCTTTTCCACTGATTTCCTTTCCCTTAGAAGAGACCTAATCACCTGTAAAGCTGCTTCCTTTCTTGTATTCGATAAATACATGATAATAAAAATACTTTAATAAAAGATGGAGCCTCTTAAGAGTATATTAGTCCTGGCATTTAGTCTGGCATTCTTTAGTTAAAAAAAAATATCAGCATTATATATAGGGATAAAGCAGACCCAGATAATAAAGCACCAATTCGCATTCTGTTTATCAGTTTCAAAGATTTTTCTTTTTCTAAAGGGAGGGGATCTTTCTCTTTAATTCGCCCAGTATGACGCACACAGACCAAAAGGCTTTCCTCTGTGTTTTCCTGACTGCATTCTTTATGCCACATCTGAGGCATTTCAAAGCTACAATATGGCTGTGGTACTATGAGAGGTTTTTAAATGTTACATTTACCAATTCTTCTGTAATATGATTTGGAGTGAGGCAAAATTTGCCTGTCCTAGAGTGCAACTATCTCATTGCCTCCAAGTAAAATATTATTGGCACCTGTAGGAGGAGATAAGCAGAATATTGGGCTCCTATTCATATTAATAAAAGGTATATCTGGACAGGTTCCATCAGTGGTTAATTGCCATATTTTCCACTGATTTCCTTTCGCTTAGAAGAAACTTAAAATTAAATATTAAAGAATTTTTGAGCAGGAAAGGAGTTCCTCTAATGAGACATTTATTGATGGTGCAGTTGAGCTTATTTTATTTATAAACCTTGTTTTTGTTTTATTTATCTTAATATCTCTGAAGGTGTAAGATGACTTCTAATCAAATATTTAAGTGAAGAAAAAAAAAAGGTAAAAATAAAAAAGATTTTATTAGATACACGTGGGTAAAATGGGAATGGGGAAAAAAAGGAATTTGATCAAGGCTAAGATAAAGATGAAGACAAAATGGCGACGGATTTGTATCGTAGTTAGTCTTAGAGAGATTGCGAGCAAAATGTTTACGTTAAACTGGGCGTCTTTCATATAATAACCACAACCAGTTGTATCTATTTACAGTTTAATCACAAGTTACATTGTATATCTCTTATCCATTCGCTATGATATCCCTTAGCTAGCCCAATAGGCTCAGAAACAGTTTTCCATTAACAAACTCAGGAACTTAGTTTTATAACTTAGTAATGACACCAAGTCCTACAATATGGGAGAAGTTAAGAAGCGTAAAACTACAGAACTAAAACTTTCAGGAAAAACATTTGAATATTTTCACCACAATAACATAAAGAATGTTATGTAACAAAAGGTAAAACCTTTGGGGGTGGCTATCAGATCAGCTTTTAAACATTATGCTGTATCCACACATGCAACACAAAGTTTGCCTATCTACCAGTTTACAAAGTAAACTATGTTTTGAAAATAAAAGGAGAAAAACTAACAGGTTTTACATCTTTAAAAACAAATTTAAAACAAATTGGCTTCTCAAAGAAACAGATAAATACAGAGGTTAGCGCATAGCTTCACAAACTTGCACACAGAACATGTAAACACACTATATTTAAAACATAGGAAACGGCGCCAGTTAATTTCCTGAACACGTCTTCCTGGGCCGACCAGGATTTGGTTCTGTCTGGACCTCTAGCTTCTGCTAGAGGGGTCAGTTGTGGACTTGTTTCATGAGATACAAGTCACCGTCGCTTCATTACAGTGAGGGGTATTTGTCCACCTCATCTGTGACAAATTTACAGGTTTCCTCGTGTTCGTCCGACTGAACTTGGACAGCACACTTGGAGAGTCCTTTCTTCCGGGGTAGAAGTAGCTCAGTCCCTGTGAACACGCACCCACATCTGGGAACCTTTTCGGTCTGCGTCATCTTGTATACTAGGTACGGATATGGGGGAGAACTGGTTCCCCCCGACTCCGAAAGCTTCAGATAGCTGCTTTTGGCTGTAAAGGATCTGTGTTACTGATCACGTGCTGTGAGCAATGGCCTTTCAGATGGGAGGCTTTGAGTTCAGTTTGTTGCAGCATTGAGATTCCCTCTCCTTAGCTAGAGGCTGTGGCAGCAGAGAGCTATGTCCCTGCTTGGGACACTGTCTTCGGAGAGCAGTGCAGCTGAAGACAGAGAAAATTCTTGTTCTCTGCTTTTAAAGAACAATGGTTTTATGACCTGCTAATGGCTCTCTGTGACTGGACGCTGGAGTTTGCAAGTACCAGCTGGGGGGTGATGCCTGATAATGTCATCTCCTGGTGCCAGAGAGAGGGAAATGTAATTTCAGACTTTTCATGGTCCCTACAGATTATTAAATGGCAGAATTATATACAGGGATACTTGTTAAACTTGTTGTTTATTGTTTGCACTAAGCTGTTGAGGTGTATTTTGCTGTTATTGTCTGTATTGCTCTGTTTAAGTTTGTAAGGTCAGAATCTGCGTTAACCTTTCATTTACCTTGGGTTCTGATCAATCCCAATGAAATATTTTAATTACGTTTGACTATTACATCCCCTTCATTGTTGAAAATAAAGATAACCCTTTAAAACTGAACTTACATTATGAATTTATCTATAATTGCGATACATACTGTAAGCTGATACACAAACAAACTGACAACAAACCTAATCCAGTCATCGGTCTCTGGAGAGATCCAGCAGCAATTGGAGGAGAGGCACATTAGCAACGATCTGGGAGAAGCCTGCTGATTTAACCCAGCCCTGCCTGGGTGGCGCTACGGCATATACTTTATGCCGCTGTGCTTTCAAGGTTACAATCGACAAATAACATGTGCTGGATTCAGCCCAGCAAGCTCTAGCTCATAAGACTCAGCTTAGGAGAGCCATTTTTCCGAGTGCCATTCGGAAGGCTCAAGATTTTGCAGTTTGATCCATTTCTCTGCAAGGACAACACTTTTGGAATAATTTAGACACGTCATCATGTATAAAATCCCAGGTTTGTGAGAAAATCTAAAATTATTTCGAACTGATTTCCACTAAGTACTTTTATTAGGTATTCAATGCCTATCTGTTGAAATCTGATGACAGCATCTTTGTTTCAAGGCAGCAGCTGTAATAATCCACACTCAAATTATTCCTGTTGGGGAATTTTAGAAATTGATTCTTTCTTTAAAAGTGAAGTCTGGAGTTGGAATAGAATTCAATCGCCTTTATTTCATGCAGCATGGTGAGAAGTACCCAGGCAGTCTGAGGTTCCCAGGTTCTCTGATTACACTTAGCTAAGCATCAATACTTATATCAGTTAGTAACATAAATCATTCAATCAAAGACCGTCGAGTACCAATCGCATAACCCCACCTTAAGTTGTTTTGCATTGATAATGAGGTGGTCACTGCTCATGGGGCCCGTGGAAATCCCACTTGATCCATATTCTACCTGATTTGTAAGAACACAAAACCAATAAACATATATGGTAAACATGATAACCTGATAATTAATACACTTCATTGTAGGTATATGCAAGGGTGTAAATAAAGTGTGTCATGGTTGGTTTCATACAGCCTTGAGACACCATGTACAAACTGTGTGACTCCACAAAAACATTTTTTCTTCACTCTGTAAGACGATAGATAGCGAGGCACTTATTAAAGAGTCAGCAGAATATTGTGACAGAGAAAAGTATTTTGATTCAGAGAAAATATTGATTCAGAGTAAATATTCCACAGTCTTCATTGATTTTGTTAAATGTGTCCTTTGCAAGTATCTGCCATAGTCTTTCTAGGATCTGGTGGGGTTGATTGTCTCTTAAACACTCTCCCTTTGGCATTCTAGACAGATGGAGCAGCTTCCAAAGATATGGTTGCTCTATAAGACTAACAAGACAGGGGAAAATATAATATTTCATATAAAATTAACTGAAAAACAAGCCAAATTAAACAAAACATAAAAAGGACATATACATAAACAAAACACATGCAACATTACGTGCCGGGGGGGGGGGTCCTGTTTAACAGTCAGGAACATAAGCTGTAATTGGTCAAGCTGCTGTTTTGTGCACTCTTAACTCTTTGCTTTCAACAAGTGTAACCTGAGTCCACCTCCTTTGTTCAATAAAAACAAGAAACATTAGATTTGGTACCTGGATAAGAAAACGCGATAAAAATGAGCAAAGTTTATCTATCGCATGCAGAATAGTTGGGTTTAATAGCGTAGATTTAGCAGAATTACACATTTAATTAATTTTTTCAGTTTGAAATGAAAAATACTCAGCTGCATTTCATAGCAGAACTGTAAGCCTAAAAACATGACCTGAAATCTTAAACGGTTGCTATTAAAATTCTAGATTATTAAACAAGTGGCAAGGGGTTTGAGAGGCTATTGATTTATGCTCGAATTATAGATGGTAGTCAACCTGATCAAAGATTGGTTTATAATAAATAATATTATTTACTTATTCCACACAATTCATTGTTTTACAGGTACCGTCAATATCATAAAACTATGTCCTCGTTTTATAAGTATAGTGTCTGTTTGCATAGGTAAACGTGCCTGTGTTTTTCTGGGCATGTTGCAAAAAGTGACACTAGAAATTAATTAAACCAAACATAAAGGTAGTGCTTATGATGAGTCATTACGTTATCCGGGAAAAGTTAAGTTCTTGATCAATATCTGTATCAATAAGTTAATTACATTATCTGACGCGTTATTTATAACATTCATGTTTTATAACATTATGAATGAAAAAAATTATTAGATTTGCTGTGATTTGGAGATTACATTAGATACAGTATATGTAACATACATATGTGTGTCTAATACAGATCTAATGCAGACTAGTTAATTGCCAGGTAAGGGGGTAATCATAAAGTAATATTTAATTTGACATTTAAATCCTATATTCCCAATTGCTTCATCATTTTCATTATGATTTTTTCATACACACACACAGTCAATATGAATGTTATGTTTTAGGAGACACAGTCAGTGATCAAAACTTTGGTAACCCGCTAATCATACTTTGCATAACAGAATATAATAGTTTCTTTGGTAGAAGAAAGAAGATACTCACAAAAATGCGATTAGCGGATTGTCAAAGTTTTGATTTGGTCCCTGCCAGTGTCTCCTAATTGAGTCTATTTAGCATCTATTTAGTTCTTCTCATTTGCATCCATTAATTGCTTCGGTAGTGCAATGTTATAGGAATCATATTTTGTTCCAAACACAACTAGCAGAGACTTGACTGTTACCAGCTGGGTTGAAACCATTTAAATCCCAAGTGGGATTCCAGTGATACCCATAATGAGAAGGTAGGGGCTGCTTGCATGTGTGAAGTGCAATCACGTTAGCTATGTTCTGCAATCATCCCCCATATGGGCTGTGAGGTCCAGGCCAGTCAGCTAATATCAGATCTCTCTAATCTCTACTCATGCAGACAAAGGTGTCTGCAGAGCTCAATACTTGATGCCTCTCTGCAGCAACGGCTTCCTCATACATTTGTTGAGAATGTAACTCTAATTTGCAGTTCTCATGAAACTTGTGAATCGTTAATATTTTCATTAATTGCATATACTGCCTCAAGTGAACCTTATTTTCTTACTGGATCCATACAGTACATGATATTATTCTAACATGATATATTAGAAAATGTTATCCGGGTAAAGCTCAGCCTAATGGTTTCGACCAGCTGATGTAACAGCTAGCCTGTGTAATCAGATGGTAATCTTTATTTAGTTTCTGAAAAAAAATGTTTTATGGTAATGAATTAGCCCAGAATTATATATTGTTTTATATTGAACATGATGAAACATGATGAAAAGCATCAATAGCGTTCACCTGATGAAAAGGAAAAGGATAAGCCCACATTTCTCTACACCATTACACTCTTCCAGCTCAATAAGCTGTAGTTTTCAAACAGCCATGATAAAAGACTGTCACTCAGTAATGTTTTTAAAAATGAATCTGGAGATCGTTGTATGGAAGAGAGAAATCATGCATCAGTGTGACCCACTGTCTCAAATGTTGTCCAAACAGCCCCATGAAAATACGGCTGTTTGCCACTGTGAATGCATTTTTTCATTTACAAAATGCATCATTTAAGTATTGAAAGAACTATAACAGCTATATCTTTATATTCCATCATGACCAATGTTTAAAACAGCTGTAGCTCAAAAGGAGGCAACAAAACAGGTGCTGCAGAAACTAATAAATATTATATATTTATATGTATACATATGCATACATTTATATAAATATATAAATATTTAATAAAATACAAGTAGATTACAAAAGGGAACTGACACCTTACACATTACTACCAAAAGCTACTATTTTGGTTGATACATTCTTTGCTTCTGCTATGCTGATTTTTTTTTAAACGGAGGATTAGTAAAACCAGATTAAAATGGCTGTTAACAGATTTTATTCTTTTGACATAAAATGATTTCCATTTTAAAAATAATTTTTTTTAATTTTAAACTTCAGACATGAATTCCCCACCCAAAAAAATAATTGCACATATGATATTTCAATAAAACTGCAAATCAATAAAATAAAGCCAGAAAACAGAAAAAGGCTTTGATTGTCATTGGAAGTAGATCGGCTCGTCTCTTCCATTATAAAGTTAACCAATCACTCTACCTCCATTGAATTATAAAGTAAATTGAGTTATAAACTGCCAATGCATGCAGAACTAAAAAGAAAGGTAATATTATATGCTTTATACATATTCTGAAATCTTAATTTAACAGGAAATAAAATTTCTGGGATGGGAGAGATTATATGTGCGGTCGAATAAAGCTTGGATGTTGCACATAGGGATGACAGAAAAGATATCTGGGAGTACATGAAAGTACATGAAAGCGTTGCTAAATAATAAATAAATATTACATTAGTCCTACTTGAGTTCAACTTGAAAAAAACTATCCAATGGATCGTGCTTTTATTCTCATATCTTCATGTAGAGTCTGATCACAGCTTTCTTAAAATGCCATCATCTGCCAAGTCAGCGGTCGGCATTCATTTTGCGCAGCTTAGCTGGCAGGTTTTCCTCGACCTGGCCGAGGGGGAGGGGGCAAGGGATGGGGGGCAGTTTGGACTTCAGGAGCTCCCCGGTAGACTGGGTCATTGGTTCAGAGCACACTTTGAAGGCCTTGAGTGGCAGTTGCTCCTCTGCCTCGCCTTGGCTGGGCCAGGAGCCAATGTGCTGCATCTTACGGAGGTCACCCATGTTAGAGGCTTTCTCTGAGGGCTGTGCACCTGTCTTCAGTGCTGTGCGTTGTGGCTCCTCCTTTCCAGAGCTCATGCACTGCAGCTTACTGGGCAGCTTTCCTCCGGCTCTTTCCTCAACTGTTTCAGCGCAGTCGACCGAGAACATTTGCTCCCGAGGGCCCAGCCCATCCCCCAGAGTAGGCGTCACTGCCGGTGAGGGAAGTGAAGCCCTTTCCTCATTTTCCTTCATGCTGTAGGATGGTGTGGGCACCTCAAAGGTGTTGTGAAACTGAGAGTAGTCTACACGGAAGAAACCCTCTTCTAGGGACATAACAGGTAAGAAACGGTGACCCCACAGTACTTCGTCCTCTGTGTAGGAAGTCCGAGCCTGGCACGTCATGCCTGGCAAAGACGTAGGCAGAGAAAGAGAAAAAAATGTTACAATTAATAACGCAACGTTACACATCCAGCTTGTAAACCACCTTTCAAGAGATTGGCCATCTTCCATTTATGTATGATTCTGGTTCAGCACCATTGACAGCGGCGCTAGGAACACACCATCTCCAGGCAGAACCACGGGCAGTAGCAACTCCTGATCGCCTGCACCCAGCTGCATCCAGTGATTGCATCAGGCAGCTGATGGCAACCAGGGAATATAAAGCAGCGCTGCTAGTCTAGGAAGAGGCAGAAGATCTGAAGGTAGAAGAAGGAAAGCATGTTCGTTCCTTGTCTTTTCCTCCCTCAACAATCTTCACAGCTCCTGGTCCAGGCACTGGTGATTTCATGCCTGGACTACTGCAATTCTCTACTGGCTGGGCTATCAGCTTCCTCGACCAGACCTTTCCAGCTAATTCAAAACACTGCTGCTCGGGTGGTCTTTAACCAAAGAAAGTTCACTCATGCCAGCTCCTTATCAAACTCCAGTGGCTCCCTATTGCTGCTCGGATCCACCACAAGATCCTCAGCCTCTCTCACCAAGCTACCACTGGATCAGCTGCTGGCTACATCTGCACGCTAATCTTTGCATACACCCCCACCCGATCTTTGTGATCCTGCACTGTCGAGCGCCTAGTGGCCCTTCCCTTATGGATTCAAACATTGTCTAGCCGAATATTCTGATCACTTGCATTGATCACCCTTCCTGAGTACATCAAACGGTCTGAGGTCTACACTGTCTTCAAGAGGAAACTGAAAACATTCTACAAGGATGATTATCCAAGCTGATGTGATGGAATCACACAGTTGCTGCATATTGGGTGGCAGTACAGCCCATTAAATTTCATTCCAATGATACTCTACTGGGTTGAGGTCTTGGGACTTCACATGCCACTCATGGACACAACGAAAATCAAGGTTCGTCGAACCAGGTGATGCTTCACCAACAACTTTTCAGTGTTGGTGATTGTGTGCCCACTGGATCTGCTTTTGTTTTTAGCTGATAGGAGTGGAACCCGATGCGGTTGTCTGCATCAATAGCCCATTGACAAGGACAGATGAGTTGCATGTTCCAAGATGCCGTTCTGCATACTAATATTGTACTGCACCGTTTTTCGCCTGTTTGTGGCTCATCTGTTTGCATGATTCTTTCCATTCTTCTTGACTACTCTAATCAATTAGCTGTTTTCGCCCACAGGACTGCCGCTGACTGGATGTTTTTGATGTTTGTTGTACAATTCTTGGCAAACCTAGATACTGTTGTGTCTGAAAAGCCCAAGAGGATGGCTGTTTCTGAGATACTGGAACCGGTGATCTGGGGACCAGCGTTCGTGTCATGCTTGAAGTTTCTTAGGTCACTCCTTTTGCCCATTCTAATAGCCAATTGAACAATAACTGATTGTCTCATGTCTGTCTGCCTGCTTAGTATAGAAAGGCACAGCCACGCTTGGTATCTGTAGGAGAAATCTATTTTTTTGATAATGCGACAGTAAAATGAACAAAGTATAATATAATGCATGCATATGTGCTTGCATTGGTATGATCATTTTAACGCTATGGCGCTGACGCTCCCAGGGAAGGTACCCTTGTTAACAATGCTAATAAAAACGGATTACTAACTTAACTTTCAAATGTTTGCTAATATTTGAAGGAAGACAGAGATGAAGAGGAACAAAATGGTGGCAGGATAGGTCAGCCTATAGTGACCACACATGGTTTGGGCTACTGGTCTGAAAAAAGATATGGTAAAATTGCACGTTTTCCCATATTTTAAATAAGAGGTAACGGTGAGATCTGTTAATGGTTCTCTGCATCTGGGTGCTGGAGTTTGAAAGTACCGGCTAGGTGTAGGTGACTTATGGTGTAATTTCTGGGGGTCCCGGAGAGAGGGGAAATTTAGTTGGTATGGACTGTTGAACTGCGTGATCCCTACATTACTAATGTTATTAAATACAATTTTATTAAATGTGATTAGCAGGTTGTCAAAGTTTTGATTTGGTTCCCATTTTTTTAGGGTCTGCAGCAGAGAAAAACAAACTTCTGAGCAGTATTAAAAGGAGTATGTTGGTTTTCATTGGTATCAGCGACTGACTCACTATGGTATTGATCCAAATGTATTTGATTTCTTGGTATTTCTCTGTTAGTTTCATATTCATATTTCATATTCCGGGTAGAAAAAAAGAAACTTTCCCCCACTTTAGGTTATTCAGCCTTCAGCTCAGGTCTGTAGAGACTGCAGAAACATCTATCTAATATCACCTGCAATAAAATAATCCAGATAGCACAGCCTGTCTAGAATGTGCTGCCTAAATAAAATATTAATTAGATGAAAAAATACATTATTTGTTGAGAATAAAACGCACTGAAATTTAGTAAGCAATAATAGGAATGTAGTTCATTTAAAAGCTGCTGGGGCAGTAACAGGAGTGTATACAGTATATTTGTGGCATGCTCTTGGACCGGGCATGTCCCCGCCTACTACAGTATTGCACTATAAGTTCATACCATTTCCAAAGAAAAAATGTTTAATAGATTTAATAGAGGTAATATATAAAAAATATTTAAAGATTAAAAAATGTAATTATAAAGACATATCCATTACATTATATATTAATTTTTGCTGATGATGTTCTTCTGTTAATACATGAAAGAAGATGTAGGAAAGGGGGAATTTAAAATTTAAGATTTTTTTCTTTTTTTAGATATTAAAAGTTTGAAATGTTTCTCTAAGGGATACTGCATCAGACAGGAACAGTAAAAGTATGAAGAAGTAAAATGAGGAAAGGGGAGTCTCCCCCCTTACCCGTAGTCTCCACGATGCCCTCCAGGATGACAACAATCTCAAACTGCTCACTAGTGAGAGAGCGCCGGGACAAGTCAAAGAAAGGACTCTTGGGGTTGATCTCGTGGCAGATGGTGAGAGGTGACACCAGAAACAGCTGATCTGCCCCGGTCCCAAAGCCCACGTCCAGTTCACATTGATCCAAGGGAAGAAACTCACCCTCGGGGGTCTGACGAGACTGAAAAATAAAAGCAGGATGCTTCCAAATGTACTGGACCAAATCCTATCTATTACAGAGGCAACCTACATTTATTTTTAGTTTCCCAATACTCTCAAACAAGCAGTTTTGTCTAGCCATCAAAATTATCTGTAATGGGACTATTCAGTTACGATTAGGGTTAAACAAAGGTTGCTTAAAGTATATAGAAAGACAGTGCTTACTGATAAATCCAGCCTATTAAATACAAGTGTTTAATGATGCCAGTCAAACGAAAGTGGAATCAAAAGTTAGAATGAAAACAAGTGCTTTTCAACCTTAGAGCAGTGAAGACTGCATAGCAGGACAAAATTATTATTATTTTTTTTTCCAGACAAAACTCTGGGTAGTCTCTACGCAAAAACAATATGTTGTGTTTTTTGTATCATGCCAGTGTTCCTGGTTATTAACATAAAAACGGACACACACACAAACACACAAAAGTTAGAACACAGTCTATCCAACATCAGACAGGAGGCACTGGTTGCTCAGAGTGGGGTTCTCAGTGTTTGAGTCTACAGCAAGATCACAGATGGTATACTGACTCACAAACACACTTATTATGCCATTTGCATAGGAAAGGGTGAGACATTTGACAGGAAGAATACTGTTGATATATCTTCTTCGATGGTACCAATCAGAAAAACATAATTCCAAAAGTAAGATACTTGGGTACTCAGACCACAATGTTAAAGGGTAAGGCCTCCCTGAACATGCTGGTTGTCTAACGCACCGGGAATGGCACTATTTTGTATTATTTTGTATATGTTTTAGTTTCTCGGATGACCAGTCGAAAATGTCTGACAATATCTAATTCCGCCTTACAATTGAATTACCAAGACAAAGATGTTAATGGAGGCTGTCTTCCTGAGTGGACTAAAACAGATCTCTAATTTTAAGCTTAATTTTGACATATCTTGGTGAAATTCTCTCGACAAGAAGGCAGAGGAGGCATGATGGGTCTGATGTAACCATAGTGACATATTGGAATTCAGATTCTAACAGTGGTCTATATTAAAATATCGTTTCTACTTACATAAATATAAGGTTTGCTTATAGAATTGTATCTTGGTTGTATCTAGGGTTAACCTATATAATATGATCCTTCATTTTTTTTAACTCAACACGCAACACATTCAATTTTAGTGGCTCTTAAAAATTCATACACTAAAATAATTTGATAGTACATCATGTTGCCCCGTGTTAACTCAAAACCCAAAAAACTGCTCAATGTGCCAAAATAGTATTTTTAAAATACAATTATATCAAAGCTATGCAAGTGTACAGCTTATTTAAAATATTGGAAAATTTAAAAAATGTTCCTATGCATGATGGCTTTCTGATACATACTTTCTGATACTGCCAGTTTGAAAGCTTTGCAAAACTACAGAAGTTCAGCAAGGTGCATATTAGATTATGGTAAAAGATGTACATTTAAAATACCTGAGACATCATGACATCCTCAAGATCTATCACTGTTGGAGAATAAAACGCACTCAAATTTCACTGTATTGTAACAATGACAGAACAGAGCTTTCATGACTGGAACAGTATACCCCATTTCAGTTCGAATGGTTTAACTGATAATCAATCAAATCACATGTGTATATGTATATCTGTTAGAGGTGTGCAGAGAAAATACAATTTTTTTTCAATGCATCGAGTAATCAGTTGACTTCAATATATAAATTTTTTTCATTTAATATATACCCTACTATATTCTGCAAAACCTCCAAACCTCTCCAGCGCTGGTTAATTTGTCTAAATAGAAAGTTGTAACTCAACACCATTTTATATTTAAAAATCCCAGATGGTCCCAGCAGCTCGGCATATGACAGCTCACACTCAGCTTCATGCTTGGAAATTAGTGGCCTTTTTAATTATTGCAAAGCTGACAAGACATGGAAGTAGTGGAAAATAGTATTTTTTTGGAATTTTGTTGGAATGAATAACACATTTACTAGCATTAATCGCTCAAATTTGGCTGTCAAAGAGAAATTGTGACAAAGATATGCATTGAAGACGGTATGTTTACATTTGAACAATAAACTTTATTAACTTATTAACTAAAACTAAATTAACAACTAATAGCAACCACAAATTAAACATTTAAAAAATGTATCAATTATATTAATTGAAATAAGGGAAAATAAAATGAAAAAATATGTTCTATACATGCGAAGAAAAAACATGGTGTATGAAGAATTTCACACACAAATAGAGGAATATGCATGTTCAACATTAGACAAAAGAATAAGATAGTATTAAGTGTCTGACTAACCTTATATTACCATTTTACACACAAATCCTCCTCAATAATGCCAATCAAACAGTGGCGGATTATAGTGCAGGGAGCACAACTTCTCTGCATTTTCTCCCAATAGTGATCCCCGTATTTAAAAAAAAAAATGCTCTCACCAGTACTGTCACTTGGGACAGAGGATTGAGAGGAAAGGCATCTCCTTGCCAGTAGAGACAGTCCCTAAAGGGACTATATTAGTGATGGTTTTAACTTTAGTACCTAGCAAGCTACATAAACTACTAACTTATTAGATCTGGTTTGTTTTCAAGTAATGTAATACCTAATGTCACATTAATAAATGTTAATAAATAAATTAATAAAATTCTCAATGTAGCACTTTTATAATAAAAAAAGCCCTTCAGCCAAGTAATTTGCCCTTTATTCGTTTAATTTGCTCTCACACAAGAATGGTGATGATAAATTACATATCTGCCTTCACTCCTTTGCACAACTTCCATTCCATTCAACAATCACTCAGGTTTACTGTATACAATAAACTATGTAGGCAAGATAACCATTGAATTCCTCAAGAGATCAACATTATACACGGAATCCAAAACTATTCATATTAAAATAAATAAAGGATTATAGCAGAGGATTATAGCTGTAGACTCTAAGTACATATTTGGCAACCCACAAATCGCATTTTACATAACTGTATTTAAAAGAGTTTTCTTTTTAGGATAGAAGAAATATAAAAAAGAAAATGCTTGTTGTAGTTTTAAGTACGAGTTGTTAGTTTCAATTAGGTTGCAGCCCAAATATGTTAATCTATCAGAACAAATAACTAGAACAAATTAGCTACACAAATATACTTCTGCTTATACCACTGCCTGGTAATGTACCAAAGCAAGTAGGCTGAATTTAGGCATGGATAATGAGACGAATCGAACGTTAATAGCCTTTGAATGGGTCGTGTCATTCATTGATCCCACCTCCTGATCAAAAATCAGAAATATTTCTGCCCTTAGAACAGTTTACTTCAAAAAGAGCCAACGGACATTTGTAACCATACCAAGGAGAAATAATGACAAGGTAAAAATAAATAGTTTGCCTAATACATTTAGTGATCAATGGTTTAACGAGTTGAATTGAGGAAAGGAGAAACTGACTGACTGTATATTATTGGCGAGCAGAGCCAAACAGAATGTTACGTTCAATCAACTGTCGTCATTGTTGATATTATTGGCATAGTGTAGTCAATACTGTGTGACAACAAATTAGGTGAAGGGAAAATGACTGGGCTAAAAGAAAAAAAAATAATAATAAAAAACCCTACGCTGAAAATTGCTTGATTCCGCTAATTTTAGCAAATTTTCACTAACTTCCTCCACCTTGTATCGTCATCAATCTCACAAGATGTTATAAAAACACCTCCAATATCCCATAGCATGCAAAAGTAATAACAATAACATATATATATTTTTAATAAATTAACATTTTGGATGAATTAACATATCATGTCAGTCACCCCACCCCCAATCTGCACCAGCTACCTGAAAATGCATGAATCCAGATTAGCAGATAAACACAGGTAAGAGGTTAGGTTTTGAATACTTGCCTCCAAAATGATGGGATCCAGGTGATTGCCGGTTAATCAATACAACAGTGTTAACTTTTTAGGAACAAGTACAGGGTCTGGTCAGGGGAGTGTTTGAGGAGGACCTGTACAACAGGCGTCAGAGCCTGCTAACTCCACCCACTACCCATATAAGAAGTTCCTAGGCCTCAGGAATTATCTGAATGTTTAAATGTTCAAATTACTAATTGATCTCAACTTGGAGAAATAAGAGGCTAACTGAGAAAGGAGCTCATAGCCTGGTGACAATCAGGCTGAAGGCATAAAACTCTGCTGAGCAGCACCAAGCAAAGCAACATTGGGGATAAGCATGGAGGGGGTTAGTGAAAACATTTTTGGTAGGCCCTGAGGCCCACAAACTCCTTATATGGCCCACGAGCGAAGCCAGCTGCCAGATGCCAAAGAAATGCATATTCATATTATCATTATAATATAAATATGTGAGGGGGAAATGCAATTTTCTGTTTAAGGTGAATCGACTGTACAACTGTCGTCATAAAAGAGAGAGCTGAGACAAATAAGTTTATTTGAAGAGTCATCAAGTTAGCTAACAAGCAAATAGTAAATAACGTCAGTTAGCTAATGTTAATAACATTAATGACATAAAATGAATGGTGGATCTTGATATTTTCACCCTTCTGTTCTTTCTAAGACTTCCTTTTTTAAAAATTTAATTAAAAATTTTAATTAAAAATTTTAATTAAAAATTTTAATTAAAAATTTTAATTAAAAAATTTAATTAAAAAATTTAAAAAGTTTATATCGTAAATATTGAATTAAATTGTATTTATATCATTGATAATGTATAATTTATATTTAATAATGTAACATTTATAAACGTTTATAAGTGTTTATTTGTTTACGAAAATTTTATTCCCCCCTGGTTCTCATCCCTTGAGTTCTCTAAATAATTACAATGTGTATTCAACTTTTTCAAGAGCTTAGTTGGGCCCCACCCCTTGACAGCAGAAAAAAATACATTTTTTATATTATTGAAAATTAACTGGCTTGTTTTATAATAAGCAGCACCATGGAATAAAGGGCAAAAATACAAGCTGTCACTATTGCTTTGTTTGAAAGTTTCCCGAGTTTGCATGGTTAAGGCCAGGCTCATGTATTGCTCCTTAAACCCCCCCATTTATTGCTCTTAAAGATCAGAACGATAATTATTTGTCTTTCTATTGAATAATCGTTTCGTGCTCACAGTGAAACACAGCTTGAGTTTAGAGTTTGGCGTCTAAAGTTTTGTTTTCTACAGTATTTTAGATGCCACATTGAAAGAAACTAATTCCAGCATCAGCATATTTTGGAAGAAGTATAACATTTCTGAAAACATCAAGGAATCTTTGAATAAAATAAACCTCTCTGGGTGCATGTTGGAGGAAACTGTAGCCCAAAGGGATATATGATTTCACAAGAATTAGCCAAAGATGTCGAATGCCCATAAACTCCCATTTTAAAAGCAAGCGATACAAATTTAAACCTTATATTTATTCGTATTTATTTTTTATACATTAGGAATCAGCTATTCTATTTTTTTTTTTTTTTTTTTACCATTTATTAACTCCATATGGAATCGGCAATTGTGCTAATGCATCAGGGCTCGCCCATTACAAATTCTGCCACCACACACCCATTTCACCTTCAAAACACCCATTTTTTTACACTCTGCGGGCTACACAGGTACTTGAGGATCAGCACCAATTGCCAGAGATGCTGCAAGCTTGCCCAGGAAACCGACCAGAGATGCTTGCTAGTGATGAACCAACAGAAGCCGAGCTGATTTCACCCACCGCAGCCTGGGTGGCGCTCTGCCAATTACGCACCTTTTCCTGTACTTTCGAATTACATGAGCTATATTTGAACCTGAGAACTCCGGGCTCATCCATTCACGAAGCCAATGTTGACAATTTTATTTCAAATATTTTGTGTAGTGTCATATTCTTTCCAGGTTTTGAATCATTACAAAATCATTTGAAGAATACAAGCTCCATATTTTAAATATTTTTCAAATGTGTTAATCGCGAACATGCCCTTTACAAATTGTTTTTAGGAACCGTCCTGTTGCATTAGTGCTAGATTTTATTTAACTATGGTGGACAGACTCGGGCCCTGTTTCCTGCAGTTCTATTCTTAGCTTAAGTATTATTCAATTTTTTTTTCATTCAGGGTGTTTTAATCCTTTACTTCATAGCCACCTAATGGTCGTTTGTCATTATGTGAACAGTTGCTTGAAATTAGGGTCTTATATTCAAAAAAAGGATTAGTGGTAGGAAAGATACCTGACCATTCCTTTCTAAAGCATATATTAGTAAAGGTCCCTGTTGTCTTTTTTTTAAATAGAATTATAAAAATTATAGATTTTTTTTTTTTAATTTTTATTCTCTAGAGTGAGGTATACTCAGTACCACATTAGTTCTTAAGAGTTTTGTTTATTTTCTTTTTGTTCAGCAAAATAATGAATTCATGTCTACATTGCTTATTATTTAAATACTATCCATTGCTACCACTATATTGTAGCGTATAGCACTAGAGCTGCTACTACGCGTAGTTTCAAGCATCAGACAGACACCGATTTCACAGGAAT
>JAOYSI010000620.1:0-18001 GCA_025775065.1 Hiodon alosoides | reverse complement strand
GAATATATTTATGTATGACAAAGAGTAACATATAAGAGAAAATGTCACGAATTATTCACAAAAAAACAAGGATAATGATAACTGAAGCAAGAGCTTCCTTCAGCTTAAATGATAATATCTTAAAATGATATATTCAATTCTGTTTAAAGGGTCACACCATTTTGGTCGAGAAAAATGCTTATCATTATTTATAATTAATTGCAGATGATATCGCTGAGTCTTCCCATTAATTTCTTCTGAATGTATTTCAAATGTATTTTTGAGAAGGGTGGAAGGAGCCGCGAGCCCCACGTGGCGGCGAAGCTCTTCTGGGAGTAGTCCCCGGAGGAAGGTCTGGAGGGCAAGTTCCTCCTGGACCGCCGGCGGAAACCCTGGATAACTCCGTCGGACCAGGTAGCGGGCGTCAGCTGCTAACGGGCCTAGCTTCTCCCCTGGCTTCCTCTTAAACGCTATGAGTTTTTCCCGCCAGGCGCTCGCTAGCTCCCCGGCTCCGAACCTCCGTTGCAAGGCTGCAACGAGAGCCTCAAAGTTTAGCCGCTGGTCCTCCGGCACGTCCAAAAGGGCCTGCCGAGCGCCGCCCTCAAGGGCCATGCCAGCTGTCCCGCCTTCTCCTCCAGGGCCCACCGTCCGGCCATCGCCGCCAGCCGGAACTGGGCCTGGTAGGTCTCCCAGTTCTCCGAACCCTCGTACCGCGGCAGCCGGATCCGTGCGCCCGTTCCAGGTCGGGTGGGGCCCTCTGCGATGCTCCCTGCCCGAGACAGCCATCTAGGGCCTCCGTCTTCCAGCCAGCGCGCTCCGCAGGGCTGTCCGCCGCTGGTCCGCCTGGGGAGGGGGTGGCGCTCTTCTTGCCGGAGTTGGAGGCTGAGCAAGGCGGCTTCTCTCTCTAATTCTTCCAGCCTTGCTCGCAGCTCGCTCTGCAACACCGTCTTCCCCCACTTTGCGGAGTCTTCCTGGTTCGTTGAAAGATCCATGCATCCCACTGCTAACACCAATGTAGCATTTTTCGGAGTGCCACTACTCTTCTGGGTTCAAAGCAAGGAGTCAGACATCGAGGGGAAAACGCAGAAAGCCCCCACACAAACAGGCAAACCAGTCCACGGTGAGGGAACTACATCTGAACCACAAAAGCACCTATCGATACAGTTAACTAAACTGAACTACCACACATCAACGTCATTAAAAGACGGTGCTTCGAACACGTTATTTACATTATTAACAGTTCGGGGGCCAGGCTTCCCAGCAGCCCCCTCAGGGATGGTTGAACGCCATTGGCAATGGAAGCGCTGTTTCCATCCCCGTTACACTAATTTTACCTCCAGAACACACCCTCTGGCCGATGTTAAAAGCAATTTTTTAATTATTTTTTTACAGTTGCCTTAGTTAACTCTGATGCCAGCATTAACAAAAAGCGCGATAAAGTTCGAGTAAAGTTTTTCGGGATAAAAAAACAAATGAAATAATGTGGGACAAAAACTAGCCGGTTTTAACCTTAAAAAATGCATACTACATAAGCGTGTAGACAAAAAAAGTGGACTGTTTCGGCCAGACCAAATCAGAAGATTGCGAGTGATAACCCACATGAAAGCTTCTCGCACGATTATTGTCAACATCAAAGCAGTCGAAAGTCATCACGCATTAATCAAGAAGTTAGAAAAACTAATAAGCAGACATGGAAATGAGCATAAATAATTTTGGTTAAAAAAAACTTCTTTAACATCCTATCTACTCACAGAGAGCATTATCAATTAAAATATAATTCTTAATGTTTTGCGTGGAGGTTTTTGACTTTTTATTCAAATTGCTTTCAATCACTTTGCAGTTGACGATACAATCAGGTCTTTCAATGTGGGTTATCGCTCGCAATCTTGGTCAGACGATTTCAATCCGATCCCCCGTTTCCACCCAAGAATAAGCCCATAAGGCTTTTATGAATTGGGAAACGGCTTGAGTTCTCAAGGAAATATTCTTGTGCCTAATTCCGGGAAACATTACGCGACATCTATCGCGGTGCGATGACGTTGATTTGGTTCGGCACTTGGTTTAAAACGTTTCGTCTGCCATATTAGCGTAAAACACATAAACGTGAATATAACTTATCTTAGTCATGTGTGTGTACGTGCCAATTAATATGTATAATAATATATATTTATAATATTACACAGCAGCCTTGTAGGGCAAAATTTGTAAGCTCTAACATAGTGAAATGCGTATCAAACTTTTGAGTAAGAGTAACTGTCTTCTACCAGTTTTAAATCCGCATTGAATGTCTGCTGTGCTCTGCCATCCTCTAGTGGACACTAAGAGCAGTACAGGTAATGTTAATTTAAAAACGTGGTCTGTTCGGTTTAATTTCTCAGATTGGGAAAACCATTGCGGCTGTTCCGTGTGACAATCTGCTCGTAGAACCTGGACGAAAGACATTGGTTATTTACTCTGTGTTCAAATTATGTAAAGGTTCCATCTTTGGTACATTCTGCTATTTTTAAACCATATTATTGACGTGTGCGCCTTTGAAAATCTATTTTATAAGTTAGGTGGGGGTCTACGGTTGTGCGTGGTTAGGGCCGGGGAACTAGGTTTGTGGCTAAAGGTTTACTGTAAGCCCTTAGTAGGAAACTTCTGTAGCGCAGACTGGTAATTGTTTTGCATGAATTGAAATGTCTCTAAATATAATGAGGAAAAGGTCGGATAAAGAGTCTGATAATGTTCATAAATAAATTTAATTCAGTATTTGTCTTTTTACAAAAATACAGTTATCTGGGAAATTCGTAGTGTCCTATGTGGATTCATTAGAGAAAACGGCCCACGTTACTGTTTTATCTGGTTAGTTTTTAATTTGACACGGAATTAAGTTTTTATTTTTAAATAGAACTAAGCAGTCCTTGAAGAGTATCTGGATACGTTAGGAATCCCCGAAATACTTTTTAAATAGATGGCATTCATGGAACAAAATAATTAAATTACGTTAAATGTTCCACGCAACATGCTAATCAATAATGTTACGGAACTATAATTAGAAATTATTTTGTTAGAGTGTCCGTCTAATTATCTCTGCCCACGAACAAATTACGTCATATAAATAAGGGGTTTTCACATCATATTGGCGAATCAGAACCGTGGAAACAGGTCACTTGAGCTAAAAAACGAAGCTGCGGTAGCCATCTTGGAAGTTGGAGAGTATTATCTTGTAAAAGGACAAGTAAATACATATTTAAAGGAAATTATTTGCGTTTTTATTGTTATCGCTGTTATCGCAGCAATGGTTCAGTCCTGCTCGGCATATGGATGTAAAAACAGATATCATAAGGACAAAAACATTTCTTTTCACAAGTAAGTTGAACTACAGTCGGTCAGTTTAACCTAGCCGGATAGCTAGTTCCACCTGGTAGTAGTAGTGTTGGCTTCATACGCTCATGAATCTTTTCTCGCTGGATGAACCCGATACTTCTGCAAGGGGGGAAGGCAATAATGATGTCCCAGTGTTAGCCCACATGAAGCAAGTTATTTTGACAATCAAAATCTGAGTGTTCTGCTATCTTGCCATTTTGCATTAACCTTTAACAGCATTAAAGCGTGTTTTGGTCGAATGACATAAGACGCGTAGTAGGTGTCGCATAAAGCTAATTAACTTGTGTTCAAATCAAGTTGAAACCCCATAATATTAATTAGTTGAAAATGTTTTTGGTTACTTAAACGTATCGACAAGATGAGTGCTATTATTTAAAACCAGTTCTAAATTAAGTTAACTGTGTCTAGCTGGGTGTAAATTAATATTTACTGTACCCGAATTGTATTGCACATACGTGGAACGGGATCAGTTATTTTGAATTGTAATATGTTGTTTCTATGTAATGAATATGAATATAATAAAATATATATATTAGTCAATAATACATATTTTATGCTGCAAGACTAGGCTGTCGTCTCACTTGGTCGGTACAAGGTTCTTTGGTTCCGCATGTTATACTGGTTCCATATGTCTTATAATTAATCAAAATAAAGAGGTGAATTGCCTATAAAATGAATGCGAATTAGACACATGGGAGGGGCTATTACACATAGGCTTATGCTGCAAGCTTTCTCAGAAGTAATCGTTCCTTTGAAGATGTATCTACATGCAGGATACGTTATGACATATGGCTCTAAGATGAGGCTCTGTCATTGTTTACACAGAATTTCAAAATGCTAACTTAAACGGGCAGATTAACCAGCATAGTAGATTTGTCCAGTTTAAAAAAATTAAATGTAACATCAAATGTGAATGAATCAAAGTTGTTGTTGCGATATGAGCAATTTTAAAATCTAACTTAAGAACAATGTTTTACCTTGGATCAATATGGATGATTAAAAAAAAAATAAAAAAAACTTAATTACACTGAACAGTGGCAATCCTCACATTTGAGTTTTATGGTTCTCTCTCCAGATTTCCTCTCGCCCGCCCAGATGTCTGTGGAAAGTGGGTTGCAGCAATGAGGCGAAACAACTTCAAACCGACAAAGTACAGCAACATTTGTTCACAGCATTTTACAAAAGACTGCTTCAAACGGGAATGTAATAACAGAGTGCTGAAGGAAAACGCAGTGCCCTCACTTTTCTGTTTCAGCAGAGCACAGAAGAAGGTAATGAGTCCTTTACATACTGAAGTTTGATCTTTTGTCAGTTTAACACAAACAATCCATCTGCACTAATGCACTTGTTTTACGATTGCGTCAGCTCAAACATGCATCAGGTACACAAATTAATTTAAAATGGAAACTTTTCACAAAATGGGACCACTAGAGACATTTTTTTTTGTTCATGTTTTGTCTGTAGTTGTCTAAGATGCTGTGCAGAGGAAAAATATGAGTTGCAGTTGATAAACTGATCAGGCCCTGAATGCATGCGGACTACTAAGATTCTGATTGGCAGGTTTTATTCTGTGTCCTGTTCTTTACCCTACCAGAATGCCTGTGTACTGCAGGCAGGTAGCTGTATGGGATAGGAACAGTGAACCCAGTCGTACTTTCACATCCACCCCAGGCATGGTGGCATGCTTCGTGGCAAGGAACCAAGTCACATTAGCATAATTGGTGAAGTTTGGGGAGGGGAAATCTGGCGTGTGGCTGTAGTGTATAAACATAAGAAATTAGAGTGGCTCTCGAGAAGGCTGAGTAATTGCTAACCGCGATGTCACCCGACAGGAAGAAGTCTCGGACGGCCCCGATCCCCAAGTCATGTCCTTCCCTACGGTGCTCTCACTGTCCGACTCGGAGCAGACACAGACGTTGCAGCAGCAGCAGCCGCCGCCGCAGCCCGGCCAGTCGCGCCCCGAGCCGCTGGGGGCCGTGAACCACGCGCTGCTGCCCAGCCTCTCCATTCCCTGCGACCACAACTACACGGTGGAGGACACGGTGCAGCAGAAGAAGCGCATCGAGCAGCTGGAGGAGCAGCTGGACAAATTGCGCAAGAAGTTAAAGACAGTGCAGCAGAAGTGCCGGCGCCAGGAGAGACAGCTGGATCGGATGAAAGCCGCCAGGGGCTTGGAGAAGCCCGGCAAGGACCCCGCCATGGGGGAGAGCTATGTCATCCTGCCCAAGGAGCTTTACGACGTCCTCAAGGGAATTGAGTCGATCGGCGGCTTGTAGTGACCGTGCCCCGGACTGAAGGACCGATGTCGTTTCCAGCTTGTTTCCTCCTCCCTGTGCGTTCCGCGTTTCTCGCCCGGCATTCTACAAAGTATCCATTTTTAATTGCAGGCTCACAGGTTTTTATTTTTTTATTTGTCCGTTGTCAAATATCTTGTGGCTCTTTCTGGGAGGAAGAGGCTATCCCGTTTTTTCCCCTTAACCGTTAGCCATTTTTTTTGTGTGTTACAATAAATCTTGCAGGGAAGCTGGTTGAGGGAAAAAAGAGGAAAAAAACTTATCATTTGGCTATGCAAGTTTCAAATGATTTTAGCTACAAAGTTATTCAAATACAATATTTAAAACAGTGTTTTCTTTGATCAAAGGACATCTTTTAATGGGTTTCTGGGGAGAGTTTTTAAATTATCTAATTTAAGATTATATGATTAAAATTAAGGTAAAAATATTTTTTATGATGTTAAGCACTACTTGGGGGTAGGGTGATGATGTTTGCAGACCATAATGAGGACTGAATAACCCAGTGAAGACAAATATATTTTAAATAATCTATCGAACTTGCCTTTCTTCATAGAACACAATATGCAATCTCCCGGAAAGTAAGAATTAGACTTTATTGCAGAATAACTAGAAAATTTGTTCAAATTAAACGTTGTACACTTTTGTCTTGCCGCTCAACATACCTGTATGTGCTGGTTTGCTCTTCACCAGCAAAATAAACTTTCTCATCTTAGAATTCAAAACCAAATGTAATCTCTACACCCTGAACAAACTAGACCCTGACAGTATTCAATGTATTTGACATGCGAGCTGTATCCTCTAATAGTTCTGCCGTCCTTATTTATCTACACCCGTGTTTTCCTTTAAAAATGCCAGCGTAGTGCGCTGCAATAAGTCTGTTCTGAACAGTTAAAAGAGTATACAGCACAATAAAAATGGTATTGAAAAGGTCCTCTCAGCCTGATTAGGTTACAGTTAGATTGAACAAGGTGTTTTTTTGTTTGTGTTTTTTTTTCTCCAAATGAAAACCCTTTTGGCTGATTTACTGTAAATGCCACTAGTTTTATGATTCATAAGTTACTGTATTAGAGCCAGCATCCTGGAACAGTAGTGCCATCCCCACCCATACATAAATACGCCCATTAACCTCACCCCACAGTGGAGCAGCAATGGGCGGTATCACGTAAAGTGTACAACGCTCACTAGGTGTATTAATATTAAAGGGTAATGTGGCGACTTGAAGAAAGATTTCGGAGTCAGTAAAGCTAGCAATGTCTGATGTGCATATAAATATAGATTACAAGTTGCCAAATTACCAAGACCTTTCAGAGTTGTTGTTTTTTCATTCCCTGTTATTTTGCAATGTTTTGCCTCTTCGATGTGTTGAGTAAGTGGTGTTGATCCAACAAGAAAAATCTAATTAAATGCATCCAGGAATCATGTTGAACCTCAACGAACTGTGAAAACGTCCAATGGGGTAAATTATTGCTATAGGCAGTCTTCTATAAAGTTGACCTATCACAAGTAACCACAAAGTGGCACTGCTACCAAAGTTTTAATAATATCGGGTGGGAGTAGGGAAATTCCTAAATAGAACGAACGCGCTTTAAAATTCCACTATTCAACTATGTGTATAAACTATCATTTATAAAAGGCTATGTCTTGTGCTATACAAGGTCTACTTAAATAAAATATTAATTGTACTCAATCACAATATGAATTGTATTGTTAAAACGCGTTTGAAAAAAAACCCCAAATAATTGCTAAACAGGTTATCGTAACACAACAGACGCGGAAATGTTCCGGGGAAACCCGCGTATGTCATCAAAAATGTACGTAGCAAGAATTGTTCTCATTATGGGATGATAGGGAATACACTCTGATTCCTATTCATGTTGTGTCATTGGATACCCTACAGGGTGCCTGAAGCGTTCTATTGGCAGATAAAATCGCACTGTTTCCCCCCCTCCGTGTTTGGCTGAAACGAATGGCTGAGTGCAGTTCGAGGAAAGAAAATTGTTCTCGTAGGGGAAAAGTAGTGGATATACTATTTATTTTGGTGAGTACTCTCGCCACTTTCGAACAATTAATTATTGTGTTATAGTCTCTAAATGTGGGCAGCAGTAGGCTATTGTGCAATGTATTAAAAACAATTTGTATCAGTTAAAATATTAATGTCGGTATTATCGGGGTTTTGTGCGAGGATGCAATAGCGAATGGGTTACTTAAATCTGTTTTTACATAACTAAATAAAGGTTTTATTTATTAAAAGGTTACATGAGTATTAGGACTCCGATCTGTTAAACTTTAATTGCCAATCACACTATAATTTGTTTTATGCCTGGAGCACAGTATCCCAGATTTTCATAAAAAGGACGTTTTGAGAATTCACGGAACGAGGCTGGTGGGTTATATGGACAAAAGGGATCAATACGATAATGTGACAAGGTAAATAGCGTTTCAGGAAGAATGTGAGTTTCGGTTTCGGCGTGTCAAACATTGAATTGAAGTATTTGGTAAAGTATAATTAATTACTACTAAACATTTACTCAACAAAACGTATACTGTGTCCACAGAGACACATTCAAATGATTATGGGGTGTATGCCGAAAATATTTTTCTATGAGCCGTTTTCATCCAGGTGCTCGCAAGACATTGACTTTGCACATAATGCAGAGAGGGAGATATCCTACCGATGACCTAAAAGCTGCTAACTATTTGTCTTCTGCTGAACTATACTTTAAACGTTTCAGGAATTATGGTACTTGGTTTATTTACTAGTGCCAGTTGTAGCCTTCTGTAAATGCGACTTTCGTTGTTTCGATATTCTGCATATTGTGTACGGTACTAATTTCTAGGATTTATACTCTGCCACCTTCTCCACGGCAACAGGTAATAATGTTCAGTTTCCTGCACTTTGACTTTTTCCATTTTTTTTGGTTGCCTTCTGGAGAAAAAACTTGAAAAAACTTGTCTGAATGATTTTGTATGGCAGGCTGTGATTTCTGCTTCTTTAAATAGACTGCTTATCAAACGTGCATTCATTTCTCTTTACTCGCGAACAAGCTTTTACTATGCATTACTGAAAACAATGACAGGAATGTAATCCAGTGTAGCAGATACTGCCATTTAGCATTTTCCCTTTTTTCTATATCCAACACTATGCCACGAGACCTTTTTAAAGCGTAACTGTCTGCGACTTTCCTCTGCAAATGCAGCTACAAATCGCAAATGCCAGCTGTCGGACTAAGAAAGACAACGTGTTATCTGACACAACTGCACTCCATCGATGCCCATCACACAGAGAGAGGCAAAATAAGGCTGGGACCACATCAAAACTATGACAACCCGCTAGTTTCATGTAAGCTTTAAATAAAGTATAGTTTAATAGCGTTTTCTTTGGTAAATTATTTCTTCCACTCGTGCAAAGAAAAGGCCATGTAAAGTGCGATTAGTGGGTTGGCAGAGTTTTGATATTGGTCTGGCCTAAGTTGTATAAGCAACTCAGAGAAGGAACTGAGGCAAGGGAATGAGCCCACCCTGCAGTGACTTACAGCAACGAAACACTTGTTCTTACAGCTGTGAAAACCCCACTGCGTGTTTCTACTCCCGCCACATCTTGAGGAATCAAAGTAACACATTCTGTATTACAATGTGAAGAAGAACTCACTACTTTCAGTTTCTGTTGTACTCAGTAAGAGAGCAGGGGAGACCCCTGGTTTCTGGACGTGTGGTGGTGGGAACAAGTACCCAACTTGTGAATCTTTCCTCCCATCAGCCCCTGCACTAAACAATAATGACCTGGCGTTTGATTGTGAAATAAAAATAGTTATGTATGTAACAATAATTTATGCTGACTTAGTTTTTGTGGTTTATTTTAGTTTGACTTGCCTTCAAAAGTTCCCTCACTCTCCTTTTCTGGAGTGGGGTTTTGATTTATTTGATGGAGATATGGGATTGTGACTGTATTCAGTAATATGGACTCTTGTAAATCTTCTTTTTAAATCTCATTTAAAACAAATATGTTTGAATGTTTTGATCCCAGCTAATTGTCTGACACTAGCTCTCACTTTAATGTGTATATACGGAATGCGTATAACCTTAAATAATGGAGAGCAGTCTATTTGTCAAATATATGTATTTAGTATTCTTAAAGAAAAAAAATCTTAAAACCATTAGTTGCTAAAAGAGACAAGTAGCCTGACTTTTCGTCTTTCCTGTGTTGAGGATTTAAAGGTTTATTAACGAGTAAGGGCATGTAACGCGTTAACGTCTTGGAGAACAAAAAAACAATTCAATGCTTAACATTCCAAAATGTCCTTGCCTTGGCCCACTCAGTGGAATAGAAAGGCTTGGCCCTTCTGCTCTGAAGTCGAGCGGTTCCAGGGCCCTGGTTCCCAGCACGGAGTATTACTCTGGTCACAAGAAGCTTGTCCACCGATTTTATTAATAAATACATGCCAATGTTTTTAATATTAATGTTTTGTTTTGTTTTGTCTTGCCTTCCACAGGACAGGAAGTCTTCATGAGGCCCCCAGTGAAACGACTGTGGCCCTCAGCCTTTCCACCTCTAAGTTAGACCTATTGCTTACACTGGGCCTACACAAGGGTTGCCTCTCAAGATCTGTGGAAAAACCCCACTAGTTTCCCCCTTATTCACCCACCCTCAAACCCCACCCCATCCCATCCCATCCCCAGATCCCGTGAACATGTCCATTGCCCTGAAGCAGGTGTTCAACAAGGACAAGACGTTCCGGCCTAAGCGAAAGTTTGAGCCGGGGACGCAGCGGTTTGAGTTGCACAAGAAGGCTCAGGCTTCACTCAACTCTGGGGTGGACCTCCGAGCCGCCGTGCAGCTGCCCAACGGGGAGGCGCTGAGCGACTGGGTGGCTGTACACGTGGTGGATTTCTTCAACCGCATCAACCTGATCTACGGGACCGTGTGCGAGTTCTGCACCGAGAAGAGCTGCCCTGTCATGTCCGGTGGCCCCAGGTACGAGTACCGCTGGCAGGATGACCTCAAGTACAAGAAACCCACGGCCCTTCCTGCACCCCAGTACATGAATCTTCTTATGGACTGGATTGAGGTCCAGATTAACAATGAAGACATCTTTCCCACCAGCACAGGTAAGTATGATATCTGAAAGGAATGAAAGACTAACCTCACACTATCACAGATCACAGGACATTTATCACAAAGTTCTCCTACCTGATTATTATTTCATTAGATTTAATTCTATGTTCAGTTAACCACCTTACAACTTAAGTAGAAGTTCTAGGAGACTGTAAAAAGGAAATTGTCGTCAGAAGCTGAAATGATACCAGGATCATGACAGGTAAAGTCAGGTGTAGTCAGTGCTTTTGACAGTTTAGTTAAATGGCAACTGGTCAAAAATATCTCGTCCAGCCCTTTGTGTGATGTGGTCAGATGTAAGTCGTATCTTCTGTGGGTGGATATCTCTGGCAGGTAATACTATCACCTCTGACTTCTGAATTATTTAGAATAATTGATCCCGGATGGCCTGACCCGCTTCCACCGCAAAGCCTCCGTGAAACCGTACCCTGCCAGCCACTAATGCCCAGCTGACTGTAATCACATGACCTCTTGTCAAATCAAAAAAAAAGGTGGCGGTACCAAAACAGTTTTCCAGTTAATGTACTCTGTGAAGAACCGGGGTGAAGGTTTTCCACACCTATTAACTGAGACGTGACTAATAATGGCATATTCCTGGCTCATTAGCTCACTGTTAGTGTTAGGGAATCAGATGCTGTTAGACATGCTGTTAGACAACCAGGGTCAGTATTCTTCATATGTAGATAAGTAATGTATTTAGCTCTTCTTTTATGTCCTTTTAGAAAGAAAATTATTGCGATGTCTGAAAAGTGCAAGCTATATAGGCAAGCATGTAAAGATTATACCTAGTGGCTTATCAGCGTAGTCTGGGTTTAGCCCTGGTGAAATCTGAGGAAAAATGTCTGAATCCGGTATTCATGAGCAGTTACCACACTTTTGAGTGGCCTTTAGTGCATGTTAAGCAATGCTCTTTTGGTAGTAATTTCACGGCTATGTTTCTTTGGGCAATAACGGAAACTGGGCTTTTAGGAGAGCCCGAGATTACAGAGATTAATCCCGCCTGAATGGCGTATTACTGCCCAAGCAGGGAGCCAGTCTGTATGGTATAGCAGTGGTCATACGACGTAATCTTGCTCATGTCCCATGATTCAAATGTGTTTCAGGCAGGGACGGCAGGGCCAGAGTGTCACTTACATAACGTTTATTACATTGACCGTTCCCAAGGGGTGTATGGTCAGATCACATGTTAGCCGGGAAATTGACCTGAAATCTTTGTTTTTATAAAAATTGGTCCCTATGGAGCTTGCATACAGAGCTGTCTGATCTGTGAAGATAATTACGACTTACTGAGACTGGTTTTAACATCGTCTTCAGTGAACACCAAATGACAAATGACTGTGTCTTTTCTCTCATTAACAAGCTTGTCTGTGATTCATGAAATTCATAATGCACTTTGTATTCCATTTTAACCCTAAAACTACAGCACTTTATTACGTCGCTCTGGATAAGAGCGTCTGCTAAATGCAGAAAAGACTTAATGCACGGCTCGAAATCATTTATAATGAAAAGGAAAATGTTTTACTTACACTATAGTTTGAAATAGTATATAGAACCATTATTTTGGTAAGATATATATATATATATATATATATATATATATATATATATATATGTATGTGATGCTGTTCATAAGATTTACTTTCAGGAGTTTCAGTAAGGGAACATGCCTACACATGCTGGATAAATACTCAAGATAAAACAGGGATTGTACAAATAGAAAGTCAGGAATGTTTCTGCTGCAATAGTGATAGGTGATATGTGATAGTTAAGACTAGGTGGAAAGAATTCGTCTAAAACTAACCTTGAAACAGTAACAGAGGGCCATTTCTGAACTGTGTGTGTATGGTGTGCTGTCTTGCTCAGCTGTTAATATGCAACATGTATTTTAAATGTAAAAGTGTATTTCATTTGCATTCTATTTCCCACAAAAATATTACAGTTGTTCCATTGTAATGGTACTCAGTTATGGAGTTTCTGACTATTTTAACAGAAAATTGTGTTAATGTATGTTAGTTCACTTATGCTAAACCGAGGCTGAAGACATGATTGAGTGGATAAATAGGAAAGCTACGATTCTGCCTCAGGACCACAGTAACGCTCCTTGTTTGAAGTTATGTACAGTTTTGTTGAGAGAGCACAAAAGCCCACTTCTGGGACAAGCACGGCCTATAGTGAGCTTTTGTTGCGAGACAATGCCTTCCAATTCAACACCATCCCCCACCGTATGCACACAAATCACCAACACACACATACAGTAGATATATACACGGGCCGCTGTCCACAGACCCAAATGCAAATGCTCTTTTCCGAGTACGGCATGCAACAACTTTGCTTCTACGGAGTCCCCGGAAGAGCTATTGTAGGGACAAACGTGTGCTTTAGAGACAACCTGTAATACTACAGATCTGTATCCTGATCAACTCTATAACTTTGGAACGTGTCATCTTATGTGGATTAAGCCAGCTGTGTGTCATATGAGATTCAAAGACTGAATGTTATAATGAGAAAGCGGTGTTGATAGACAAATTGGTATTGACATCATTACTGCTTGAGCAAATTATTTTAAGGAGGCCCTGTGAATATTAGTTTTTTTCAGGGTTTATTTAAGCCTGTTGTCTGTTCCAAAGACATGGACTCAGTAATTATCCATGTAGTCAAATCAATATTTTTGATAATTCTCCTTCATGATGGCCAGAAGGTTTTTTTCTGCAGGAGGTTCTGACTAGATGAGATGAGGAACAAGTTGGGAAATGAGCCCACTGGTCCTGTTCCTTCTCTCCACAGACATCCCCTTCCCCAGGAACTTCATTCCCATCTGCAAGAAGATCCTGTGCCGGCTCTTCCGGGTCTTTGTCCATGTCTACATCCACCATTTCGACCGCATCATCCTCATGGGCGCGGAGGCGCATGTCAACACCTGCTACAAACACTTTTACTACTTTGTCACGGAGCTCAGCCTCGTCGACCGCAAGGAGCTGGAGCCCTTGGTGAGACGCGCCGTGTCTGAAACCCTAGAAACGCTCTGATTACTGCGTCACTAATTACCCATCACACGCCGGCTTCGCTGTTCCACCACACACTGTTCATTCGTGTCGTACCGCCATGTCTAAAATACTGACTGCCTAAATGGCTGGATCTCTGCTTGCGAATGCATTTGTCTAGAGTGCTTCCGTGCAATGCCGTGCACAGACTCTGTTTTTCTCAGAAAATGAAAAAGATATGAGTTTGAAAAAGGTCTTAGGAGAAGATGGGCAGGGGCTTGGTTGTATCTGGCTCGCCAGTGGCCCCCATGCTTGTTACAGCGATCCCACCAGACCACGCATGTCCCGTACACTGCCAATCAAATTACCTTCACAAAAACGGTCTACCCTGTCGGTTTGTCTTTATATAGGGTCACTCTTATATGAGGTCATCGAAAACAAGTCCTTGTGCTTGCATCCGACTCACGATTGCCGTAGTATTCAGTAGTATGTCTCCCTGACATACCACTTATGAGAGGAATGCACATTGCCAACCCCAAAGTGTCCCTTACGCATGCCAAACATTGAGAAATTCACCCCAGAAGTGAGTTTATATATACGACTGTGAGTCTCTCACTCATGTGGCCTGCTCTGTGCGTCAGAGAGTCGGACATGATCGGGTTATAAGAAAGAGGATTAAAAGCTTAATGTTCTCTCCTTTTATAGGAGCGGTAAATTTGTCAGCTCTTAAACTTAAACGTGATAACCAACCGAGCTCTAACTGAAACCAAAGTATCTGATACAGGAGGTAGAAAAATGTAAAATGCGGTCTCCAATCGAGATTATTCTATGGCAACCCGGTGGCTTTAAAATGGCCACAAACCTAACGGTCTGATCTGAACACACAGATGGTCACTGTAAACTGAAAACTGCTAAACAATTGATGCTGAAAAAACCTTAGAGAAACTTAGAGAGTCAATGGCCTCTTTCTTCGATTTATCATATGAAATTCCCCTGATGAATCTTAGAAAAGGCCAGTTCCAGGGTCGGAAGGAGAGACGTAAAGAAGGAAAACATGGCCCTCAGTGAAATTCTAGTAGAAGTTCAGTTGAAGGGTCAGTACCAACTAATCATGTTTCCACAAGTTGAATAACAGAAGTGGACAAAATACATAGACTTACTATTCCTCTGGTGGGCTGTATATGAGTAGGTTTTTTTTTGTTATTATTACTTTAAAGTGGTAATTTCTATGCTAAACATTGATCAGTACAGAACATTATACAACTGATACATGAAGTTTAATCATGTTTGCATTAAACTGTGTGACCATTTGGCCATTTATAATAATAACATATTATAAATAAAGTCCTCTAACCTCTAGAAGAAACCACATTACTAAGGCAGTTCCTGTTGGGATGCCTTATATTCGCTGATTGCCATTGAACCCCATACGCGCACATAGCAGATCTTAATCTCGGGTACGAAACGGGGGAGCCTGGCAGATTGACGGTTTGTTTAATTTCCTGGAGACTGACTAGGCCATTTGCACTAAATAGATCCCCTAAAACACGATTGCAATTTTCGGACCAAGTGGGGCGTAGAACGGGTTGATATACAGATTGCCACTGAAGAGGCGCGGCAGATAAGTTTGTGATAATTCCATCTGTCCTTTCTAATCCATATGTCGTTCAACTGCTCTCCAAACAGCTATTGAATTAGCTACTATTGGTCCATACTGTGATATGCATTTCTTTAGAGTATAACCATTACATTAGACGTCTTGTTAACGACCACTAATGCGTCCTCAGTTGAAAGCTATGGGACTGAAACCAAATTTGAAAGGGGGGTAACTGAAATATCTAATGACATAATTTGTCAAAATGTGAAACAGCTGAACCACATGTGGTGAGGCAAGTAGGATGCGTAGACGTTTTCCGTTCCATATTTATTCTGAAATTAGAGAATGTAACCTATTCCAATGTTGAATATGATTTTTTTAAATAAATATTTATAAAAATATTTAACCGTTGGCTATCGATGTTTAGTGAAAAGTGCTGCAGGTGTGAATAGTTTGTTTGAAAGGTTGCAGCCTAAAGTTCTGTTATGGGGACTTTACATTGGCACATAATACACTTATTCTGTTCTCCCTGGAGAACTTCGGTAATTAAAACAAAGACAATAAAAATCAAGCTCATTTTAGCTTAAACATCAAGCTGTTTGTTTATTTATTTAATTATGATTATTTCCCCCATTTATTTATTAGAATAAGTTACTGGAATGTAGGTGGTTTTAATGTAGAAAGTTTTTGGTGTTTGTATAATTTTGAATGTCTTTCTTTTAGAAGAATTATTTATATGGTTGAACTGAGATTTGTCTGCAGGAATAAAGAAAATAATATTTTTTTTAAACCAACCAGCTTTCCCTCCCATAGAAGCGTTGTGTTGTGTTTTTTCCCTCTCATAGAAGCATTGTTTTTAGAGAGACATATGTTGGGCCATCGACGCAGAGCTGGGGCAGAGGAACAGGTTTGGTCGTATCGTCGATAAGTTCATTAACTTCAGAGTCCTGGAGCATTTCGTAGGAATCAATGAACGATAGCAGTCCTGAACCAAAAATAATTGATTTAACAAGGTCGGGCTGCAGAAATGTAAATGTGTTTGTGTTTGTGTTTGCTGTGGTTGTGCATGGCTGGCCAACTTTTCCCACTTGTTCTGCCATTCACATTCACCAGTTGGAAGACGATGTGTTTAATTTGATTGTGTTTAGCATCGACAGACGGATACTTTCTCCCAGCAGATGGCCCTAGCCAGACCCGGCATCCCGCCACAGTTTGTACCTCTAGTGACGTGTTGGTGCTAAAGTGCTCTTCTTCATATAAAGGGTTTATTAGCTCAGGCTGCGCAGGAGTTTATTTAACATAGTGATGTGTGGCCTCTTAGCTGTTGTGGGGTATGCTAAAGCATATACCTGTTAACAGCAGTTAAGACACCTGTTAACCGATGTCTACGATAATGAAAAAACGGTAAAGGGAATGGCACGGAGACAACTTCAGACAGGGAGTTCGCCTGCTCAAATAGAAAGAGACTGTAGTTCTCTGCTAGTAACATTGTGCATCCGTCTGGTGGTTTGCTGATTTTTTGACCGTCAGCGGGTGCCTATAATCCTTTGGGAGCAGGTGATTGATGGTAATACCTAATGGCAAATAGACTGTGTCTCTCCAGGAGCAAGGTTAATGACCCTGCTGTAACGTCTGCCAGATGGAGTGCTTCACAGACTGGAGTTACTTATCTCTGGACGTGCATGGTCTTGCCAAGGAGCGGTGTCCACGGTTTCTCTTTCTGTGCCATTTCTTTTGTCAATACTCTCAGAATACCCAGCGATTCCCAGTGATCCCTGTGAAAACCTAACTTTTTTACAAGTTTAACTATTTTACAATCCATTATAGTTTTAGCAAAGAAAATTGCCTTCATAATGATGCTAGATTTGCTTTATCGTCAAAGAGGCATGGCTATAAAGATGATCTCTCTGATCTCTCTCTCACGATCACTTTTTACGTTTGATTTCAGAATGCAGGTTTTTGTTTTTGATATGCACACTTTATTTATTTACCCAGCTACATATGATTTAGGCTGAGAGCAAATAAGACCAGCTAATTGCATTTAATAAAATTGCATTTTAATCATTTATTGTATTTATTTATTTATTTTAAGTTACTTCTTCTACTCATTGAAATAAATAGGCATTAAATAAAGTCAAGTTTGGATTTAGTCCCAACCTGAGCTTAAAGAATAAACACCAGGGATTGCATCAAATTGCTAAAACATTATGTTTGTTGTTTTGTTAAAATGTAGCCGGTTCATAAACGTGTAGTAGTGTATGAAGACTACAGTTAGAGAAACGTGTTACTTTAGGGTGGTGTTACGTAGCCCTGTTGTTGTCCTTGTTTTGCAGAAAGAGATGACCTCAAGAATCTGCAACTGAGATGCAGTTGTGCCAGCATGGGAATTCTGAAGGTTTTGGCGTGAGTTATGATTAAGACTTAAATACGAATCTTCTCCAACCTCCTCACTATCTGAGGACTATGGGCGCTGAGGGAATATGTCCAGCAGCAGCAGGAATGACTGTATCACTTGATGACATCATACATGACGCGTACAGCCAGAAATAAACTCTACTGCCCTCTCTGGACATAATACACAAGTGTAATCAAACTCATTCACTCTCGTGGGGGGGGGGGGGGGGGGGGGGGGGGGCGGGGGCCGGGGGGGGGGGGGGGGGGGGGGGGG
>JAOYSI010000619.1:0-18002 GCA_025775065.1 Hiodon alosoides | reverse complement strand
ATAGGCATTTACTCATATTATTTTGTATGAGTGCTAGCGCTCAGTCAGTGCTACTGACAGCATTGTGTGTGTTAATTTGTAGACGGGAAGACGGGACTTGGGTTCTTACCCAATGAGGAAGAGGACATGCTGCCAAGCGCCTGTTCCCCCACCTTGGCGAGAGCACCAAAGTAGGCCTCGCTGGTCATAGCCAGAGCTGAAAATCGGGGATATGGTCAGTCTCCGCAATGTCATCCAGAGACAGCGCTCCCTCTCAAACTAGGCAATGGGGAAACACTGCTCTTTTCTCCTGCTTCAAGGCTACAATAAATGCGTTTAACGTAAAAGCACACCTGCGCTTCCTTCACCTGTGAAGATCATGTTTATAACCATCAGTTAAAGTGTTAAACGTACACACTCATTAACAATCAGAGACATAGCTCTATGGCACAAGAGTTTTCGGATGAAGAGAAACGTGAACACCTGAATCACATATCCTTGTCTCACTCTCTCACCTTGGAAGGCTTGAATGTAGCTGTTTCCCAGCATCACCAGTTTCTGCAGGCTGGGATTGAACTGCTCCGTGAGGTTCTGTGTGCGTGAAACAGGTGCCCGTAAGCACAGTGTGAATCGCTACGATACGATACTCTCTAATTAGTTTGTCACACACGCAGGTGACAAACAGGACTCAGGTGACAAACAGGACTCAGGTGACAAATCGAACAGGAAAGGGGCAGAAATAGTCTGTTAAAAATAGATTTTTGCCCGAAGAACTGACAAACGTTAAATTAAATTAAATAGAAAATTAGTTCCATAATCTATGTTGTGAGCACCCTTGGCCTCCACTTCTCGGCCAGTTCTTCTACCTTGCCCACGAGGGGGATCCAAACCCTTGCCCATATGGCTACAACTCATTCCTTCCAACCCTGTATTAAACCAATTTCCAATAAATATTTGAAAATCTTTGAATACTGAAGACATTGAATTCATTGAATGAAAGGGAATTTTTGATTTTTCTCTCTTTTTTATTTACTAACTGTAGCTGAATTTGCTTTAGTAGTGAAATAAATAAATAGTTACATTGTGAGTAGGTCTTTAGGTGGATATTTTTTTTAAACAAAAAGGAACACTCACCACGTACACTGCCAAGGTGGATCGATGTAACTGGTCACTATTAAGTCCTGACATTGTGGCCTCCTCTGTTGTACAGACACTTACAAAATCTTACGACGAGCAAAAGCTCACCAAAAAAAGTGTACTAATCCGTGAGGTACTTTATAAAAGTAACATTCATTAAACATACCAGGCGTTAAAACCACAAACTGAAGGTATCAGCCTCGCTCTCTTTCTCGTTGTTCCGTCTAGTAACAATTCCTTGCGAATGATCTAGTCAGATAATGAAGAGCCTTCTGCACTGAATAAAGAAGCGCTATCGAGTTAGTCGGTACGGGGTAGTAAATTATTGAGCAAGGCCATAAAAGATCCGCCTAGATCTTTGCCATAAACTGAAAAGTTGCGTAATGGCCAACAGACTGAACACAATACACACACACACACACACACACACACACACACACACACACACACACACACACACACACACACACACACACTAAAGTATATATTATATCTATTTTGTCAGATGACATTTAACAACACCGTCTGATAGTTGAAGGGAAATTCATTATCTAAAATCTATTGAAGGTTTATATTATTGGACAAATCACATGTTTCTGGAAGTTATTGAAAATAAGAAGAACGGTAAATAATCAGTATAGCGACGTACGTATGTACTAGGCGCCTCTTTACCTACATTTGCCAAGCTTTTATTGTAATATGACGTTGCACAATGAACACACTCAAAACTAACTACTTTTCCCACATTACTCATAATTATTGACTGCACACCAATCAAATTGTTGTTTCCCCCGTTATTATTGTTCCCGGGATTATATCCTTCATTATCGCTAATGCAATTGTCCATATAATTGTATATTTAAGGTAATTACAATGTAAGATCATCCGTCTACTAAGTGTCCCCGAGTTTGAAACGAGGAAATCACGAATGTTATAAATTGATTTAAGGGTATATATTGAGTATGAATATTTAATTACTATTGCTCACCAGAGCACCTGGTGCAGAGAATAGTTATTGGATTGAGAGCGGCTTTGATGTTTCTGTACACACTGTTAGCAAAATCATTATCTTGAGATGTAGTCCTGGGAAATAAAATGGATTTCTGTTTCGGTGCTCAACCTTACACTGGCCTCTATACTAAAAATATTAACAACTTGAGTTTCTACGCAAGGGCAGCGAGCCATGCAGTGACGTAGTGTCCTGGATACGCTCGGTGCAATTAAAAAGATTCGGGCTGGGCCGTATCCTGCGCTTGGAACTGCCCCAGGACTGAGGACTTCTGAAAAAACTGGCGGTGAGGCGGCGCTGGGAAGACTGTTTTAACTGAGTTTTGGATATGCAGTTGGCAGAGCTGAAACGAAACAGAGCCGTCGGCAGTTTTGAAACAACGATTCTCATGTTTTCAAACACCGACTCTCGTTAATATGAAGCCGAAGCGCCGCAAATGACACGCCGCCCCTGTTACTGAGAAAGTCTAGTCCAAAGAGTGAAACACTGACGACAATGTTTATTTATGGAAGTCACTGCCAAAAGACGCCAGTTTATCTTTTAAGTCGTTCATTTGGGTTTAAGTTTAGTATTTAATCCCTGTGTGGAAAGTGTTTTTAACTAAACCCTAATAATGCCATGACTTCCTCTCTGAGACTGTAAGGTGAGTTGGGTGATGTGTTAAAACTTTGCAAGACCCAACGTTTTTAACCTTTCACACTTTGAACGTAACATTCCACATCAGTGAAGTAGTAAAGTTATATACAGTGATCGAAATACGCATGCGAGTCTCATGCGAATTGCTGAAATGTGTGTATTTTACAATCTTATAACATATTTATTAAGCTTTACTTAACCGGGTATGGGCATTGATGACTCATTCTCATTTAGGATGCCCACCTGGGTATGCGTTCATCCTTCCATGGATGCATGCGTTATTTAATAAAAGAAAATCCTCATAATTCAAATCTGCAACCTTGCGGTTTCAGGACTGATGCCTTAACTACTAAACCTCAGTTCTGCCTGGTCAATGTTGACCAGATATTGCTTAGGGAAGACCATTCCCATATTTTTTCAATAGAAAATTTTCAGAACACGTACCTACTGGTTTGAACATTCTGCCCTTGGGCACTAAGGACCAACTCTAGATCTGAGATAAATGGGTCTCTATCAACTTCGATACATATTTGGAATCGAACTCGAGGGCCTAAAATGCCAAGCCCCTGATTAACCGTGTGAAGACGACAGACCGACGGAGTTTTTAAAATCCATTTCAAGAGAGTGTGCTAAAAAATAGAAAGATAATTGTTATAGTTTATATGTAAATGTTCAGTTAGTTAAACTAAAAAATAAATATGCCAGAGCTACAGGAAAGTAAACACCGTAAAAGTGCGGATGTCATTGCCAGAGAATAGTGTACAGAAAGACGTAGGTTCGTAATAATACGTGCGATAAAACATTCAAAGTGATGATGATCTGCGAGGCAATATATTCATGGCAAAATTAATTTATTATATGGAAAGTCAAATTAGATTTTGAGCATAGCAAGTCAAAACCGAAAACTAAGATGAGAACCAGGCCAAGGCAACGTCTAAACTGAGCAAGAGTGTCCCGATAAGCCACAGTGAGATCCACTGAGAGAACTAGGAGCATTACTAGGCTATGTCTTTGACATTTGTAAATAGTTTGCTCCTTTCAAGCCTTCCCCCCCCTTTTCCATTTATATAATTTATATTTTAGAATACTATTTGCTAAAAACCGTATAGTTGCTTGTCTTTTTATACCTTATTTTAATTTAACTTCTTAAATATTTAGCTTTAGTGTGCTTTTAGTTGCTTGCTAGTTAACCTATTTGTCATCTCCCTCTTCTGCTATACATCCCCCTCGCGTTGCCAGGGCGACTAGGGGCCGACTCAATGCACGTGACAGCTCTAGTTATACTAGCTCTGTAGTGTGAGCTTTTGCTGACGGGGAGTCGTCGGCGCTGGTTGTTTGTATTAGGTGTGTTGTAGCGAAAGATGGAGCTCTCTGCGGTCGGAGACCGGGTATTCGCCGCGGAATCGATCATCAAACGCCGCGTTCGCAAGGTGAATACTCAGACTGTGTTATTACTAAAGTGGGTTAGGGTCGCTGCGGCCTACTTTCACTGCCGAGACCCCAATCAGACGGCTGCGCGGGTTCTTGTCATTGACATTGCCGTCAGACAGCAAGCTAGCTGGCTGGTTAAGGCGAGGGGCCTTGCGATTAATTATATTATTTCATAGCTATTATGTTGCAATCTTTCTGTCGTTAGTTATGTTAAATTTTAAGGTGACCAAGAAAAAAATTCACCGTGAGCGTGGTTGAGTGATATTGTAATACAGTCTGGCAAATAAGGCCCGGAGTTGTAGCCTAGCTAAATAGCTAGTTATGTGGTTGCATATATTCTGTCTATCTAGCTATACTATTAGTGAGTATTTAGGGGGAAATTTTGAATTTAGAATCATTACTTCGGAGAGAGAAATAAAACTCAACTCAGAGTGGTCAATTAAATAATCACATAAATGGCTTTCTGCCTAAGATCATGTAGCTACTCATCAAACCAGCATGGTGTTTCTCTGTCCACACACGATCTGTCAGTTCCGTCAGCATCAGCACCCGTATTACTGTCACTGTTCAAATATTCATAAATAACTAATACTGTTCCCCGTTCAGACTGGAAGCCCTCCGTATTTAGCTCTGTTGAAAAGCGATATAAATACAAGTACTGCTTGCACTAAGCTATCGAGGTAACTAGCACCCAGCTTTGTATTGTCACGATGTACTACTACTAAAGTAGGCTGTGTAACGTCGCAATGCAATTGTTCCACGTAGCTTAGACTATATTTTCTACCAAAGGAATTACCCTGCTACCTTGCTATATTGTCCTGTGACTAATTCACCCCAGCTAGCTAGCTATTAAACAAATTAGCTTGTGGGAGAGCTTGGGATACATTAAGTTTCTTACTGGGGATTTGTTTTTGTTTTTTCTACCTCAGGGTCGCATTGAGTACCTCGTTAAGTGGAAAGGATGGGCCATTAAGTAAGTATTTACCCCTTTTCGCCATGATGTTTCAATAAATAATATAATCATTGTTTTCTTTATCTGAATAGGGGCTAGTACCTACTGTGATATAGCACTCACTGTTTAAGCACTGTTTTAAGTTTTATGGATATATTATTGCAATTATTTTGTAAATGAAATTAATTTAACTTGTTTTATTTCAGGTACAGTACGTGGGAACCAGAGGAAAACATTTTGGACGGTCGGCTAATAGCAGCATTTGAACAGAAGTGAGTTCTGCCGAATGATTGTGTTCAACACCTTTCCCACACAATGTTTGACCTGTGATCACCCTATGTAATTGCTCTGTTTTTAATGTTGCTTGTAGAAAAAAAAGTATTTCAAGGGACATCCGGCTGCAGCTTGTGAAGTTTTGGTGTTTGTCAAAATATATTTCTTTGTATTGCGTTCTTATGTTCAAAGTATTTTTCACACGGCTGGTGTAGGAATCATTCGTTTCTGCAACCCCTGAAGATGGAAAATGCATAAAGCCAGCAAAAAAAAACTGAAGAATTTCTCCATAGTGTGTTTTGTTTATTTAATGATGTTTATTAATTTAAATTCAATTCCATGGTTACCTTTCTCTTTTGTTTCATGTTTGGTTTCTGAGTGCAACCAAATTTCACCTTGCTGCCAAAACAGATTATTCTTAGCTTTTTTATGATTTAGAGAATGTATATAATATATTTTTCACAGTTGCATGATGCATTTGTGCAAAGGATTTTAAAATGTAATATAAAAGTTATTTATTTATTTTTTTGCAAAACGAATAGTGGTATATTTTGCTTGCCTTCACAAATGTTCTCAGTGTCTATTTTATCCAGCCCTGTCTGGTGACAGTGAGATGTTTATCTTATGGTTTATCCAGCTCACTCGGTTTCCTCCCCTTTCTGTCTCCGGACGTTTTTTGTCTCTTTGAAGTGGTTTGTAGTTACTTGCAGGACACCTTATAAGGAGTATGCTTTTCAGAGATGGGTACATGACGATTTCTAGTTTGAAATATGTTCTCCATGAAATGTGTTGATTGTCCCTCTCTATTTTCTTGATCAAATCTTTATTTTGTGAATTAAAGTGACTTATAATTACAAACTATGTTAAATTTACTTTTTGCCTGTAGCTTAGCCTGCCTTTTGATATGTTGTCATGTCATTTTGTATTAGTTTAGTGGGTTTCTCTGGTAAATGTGACTAGATTGCAAAAGAACTCAACTCGCCAGCATACCGTATTGGCTGTTCTGCATCAGCTGAATGCTTATACCCTAATTGAGTGAGTTCTTTACAGTCTGGGTAAATGTGCCAGTGTGTGAAATGGACCAGAAGTAAAGGAACATGTGTAGATTCACTCAGTATTACAGTTTAGTCCATGGAACAGTGTTTAAATTCAGTGTGGTTTAGGTTCAGGGATTTTCTCCTATGTATTGTACCAGAGATAATTAATTGTGCTCTCTTGTGTATGGGGGAGTTATAGATTGCAAAGCCATGGGGTTTTCCCCTCTTCAACCAGCTCTGAATGATTTCTGTTATGGCTGGCTCAAACCCTGCCACATGGAGCGTTTCAGGTAGTCTGAGCTGAAAACGTAGACAATTCGTCAGATAAGTTTTGCAGAAATATTTGGCTCTAAAACCCAAGAGCACTGCCATATGTCATCCGACTTAAACTCAAGTCTCCAGCCCAACTCAAATGTTCATTTCATTAAAAGCAAGTATTGAATTTAAGTTAATCTGTAGTATTGGTTTTAAAAAGCTTTGTCCCACTTCATATGGTCAGTTATTGAGAAAAATATTGAGAGCTCGGTGAAAGGGAGAACTAGTTTTCGTGCACCGGAATAATAATCATTACGCAAACAATATGGGAACAGTGCAGAAAGGAGACCGTTGAAGTGTTCCTCAGCAAATAACCTTTTCCCAGTCTCATTAATTCAGTTTCATACACAAGCACTCGGTATCAACAGTTCAGTATGACAGAATGTGTTTCAACAGCTTTACAAATGCCAATTTCTGCAGCGGGGTATCGAGGGGAAAGGGGACGTTCTGGCAAATTTGAACGTGGCAAAAAAAGAAAATGTTTTGCTCGTTTGCTAGCATCTCAGATGGATACCCAATTATTGTGTGATGCTTTCCACAAATGTATCCAATTTGTTCTCAGTAAGGCAGTAAGGATAAGTTGTGTTTTTACCATTTTAAATGCATGTTGTCTTTATGAAAATGTGATGGGGCCATTTGATTGAATCAAATAAGTCGATTTATAATCGGCGCAAGAGTCCAGAACCATCTGTTATCTTCTGTTTTCAGCCAGTTTCCTCATTCTTCCAGCTAGCCTGCCTAGTTCCCCATTCTTTAGTATCCCATGATTCCACAGCGATGACCCGAGGAAGCGTCACTGCGACAGGTTACAGTCTATGGTGGTCCTGGTGGCATGCGGCTTAAGTGGGACCTCAGACATTCTGTGCTTTTGTTACTGTCAAAAATGTAATTGACCGTAATTTTTCATAAACCGTAACTGCATTAAACCAACGAATGTATGCAATGGATTGTCGTTTAGATTGCTGGTGTGGGAGAATTAAAGCAACGTATAACCAAAATTAGATCCAGTAGTAGGTGCAAAGAACACGCGCCCTAATATTTACTCAAATTCCCGTCCTGCAAACATAAAGCCAGACTGTTCATTGAAATTATTATTGGGGGAAAGGTACAAGAATGCAACTTTAGCGGTATCCGTGGCGTTACATTGTGACTGGTAATTGAGGGTGATTGAAAAGAACCACGGGGCTCTTGCTGTAGAAAAAACGTTGTTTTTGCCATCACTATCTCTGCTCAGTATTTGTCGATGGACCGCTTTGGTGCCGTTGTCATCTTTGCAGTAGCCAAAAGCCCATTATCACGATTCTCTTCATTTCTTCCCAGGGAGAGAGAGAGGGAGCTTTACGGGCCAAAGAAAAGAGGACCTAAACCCAAAACCTTCCTTCTCAAGGTGTGATTCTGAAACGCTTCATACTGTCATGCATCCGACTGAGGGTAAATCTCATCAGCTTCTGCCAGCCTGGCTAATCCTCTAGGTGTAATCTAGTGCAATAGTAATCTAGTCAAACATTTTTGCTCCATAAAATATGCTTAGTTGAAACGCAGACTACTCAGAGAAGAGCAAGGCACTTTGTTTTCATCAGAATGGGGTGGTGTTTAGAAAATACCAAGATGCTAAATGATTCACAATCACGGTATCACCCTGTAAAGCACAGCAGAAAGTAATCCTGTGTCACATTTCTTCTCTCTGGAGATTCATATGAAGCCTCCTGGAACTTTCTAGAAGCTAGCATTGGGTCAGAGTTTCCATGGGGATTAAAAGGAGATGACAAAGTAGCTAGAAATCCTTGATTTACATCCACCATCATGGGAAAGGCCGGGAAATTCAGAAATAGGCAGACGGAGACATTGATCTTGGGTGACGGTTGTAAAAGAAAAGGTTATGGTGTCCATCATAAAGAAGTTCAAGGCACAGTTGCTACCTTGTCAGGAAAAGGGCACAAGATAATATTTTTGTGTGAGAAATGTTTTCTATGGTAACCAAATCCAAGACTTAAAGTTTGAGATCTCCCTGGCGGCCGGGTGTCATCAGGATACGTCTCAAACGCTTTTAACGTTAAGGGCGCGTTTTTTGGTGTTCATGGAAGAGCTTTTCCTGAAGGGTGGTTTGGATCCACCGAACTGTGTCTGAATGACAATTTGGGCTGTTGAAACAAAAATGGAGCTGTCTGCACATTGACCCTCGTTGAGAGAAACAGTGGACATGATGTTCATCTTCCGGTACAGGAAGACAAATTCGAGAATGTACCTGGGCATTTTGACTAAATGTCTAGGAGGGACAAGCCGAGTTGAAAATTAAATTTCCAGCATGACAATAATCCCATGCGTGCAGGATCTACAAATTAGCATCTACAAATAAGCGATTACGGTTACGTAAACACAAAATTATCGCCATATCAAAATCCAGTCCTTAAGCCAGTTGAACATTATTGGACTGAACCTAAGAAAGTGTTTCAAAAAAGAAAACCAAAAGAAATTCTTCATGGTCAAAAGTAGGAAAAATACCTGATGAAACACTTCAGGAAGTATCTTCTCAGTGTAACTAAAGCAAAAGGTGGACTTGACAAACTACGTTTGGTATCTATGTTTTTTTAAAATACTACATTGTTCTGTGTAAAACGATATTATGCTCTTTACTGAGTTGATTGTGCTTCAATGAAGCTTATTTTCAATCTGGGGGGGGGGAAATTCCACGTTTTCTTTCAAAATAAAGTGTTACATTTAGCAAGGGTATGAACAGATGAGGAGGGCACTGTATATTATCATTTGGACTAAAGGCCTTCAACCTTACCTTACTCTCCTTACCCTTAACTGGCACGGTTAGACTTTCCTTCCTTTATTCGCCTTCTCTTTGTCCCTCCAATGTCCCTCTGCTTACCCAGGCTCGAGCCCAGACGGGTGAGACGACGGGCGTTTCGGACCTCCAGCACTACCATCCACCGGCCTCCTCGTCCGCCAGGCCCTCCTCTTCCTCCGCCTCTGCGTCCTCCTCGCAGACCCCCTACCCCTCCTCGTCCTCCACCTCCTCGTCTGCCCCTACCGCCAAGCTCCAGTCAGGTGCCGCCCACCACAAGCTGAAGAAGGACATCCGGCGGTGCCACCGTATGTCACGCCGGCCGCTGCCCCGCCCCGACCCTCTGGCCCCGCCCACCGGCGGCTCTTCCTCCCGGCCGCCCATCTCTCCCTTCTCGGAGACCGTTCGCATCCTGAACCGCAAGGTCAAGCCCCGGGAGGCCAAGAGAGGCCGCATCATACTCAACCTGAAAGTCATCGACAAGGGAAGTGGCAACAGCGGCGGCGCCAACCGGAGGACGGCATTACCTCATCACCTGCAGGCCCCTCACCATTCCCACCCAGGGCGCCCCAAAATCCCCTCCCGCAATCGCATCATCGGGAAGAGCAAGAGGTTCAACGAAGTGCCTTACAGAGGTCTTCAGCCCCCCTTGAAAATGCCAGGGTTCCCCATGTACGGGAAGCCATTTGGGGTCCAGCAGATGGGGCCCGGAGTTGGCCAAGCTCAGACTGGCACGGGGGGGTCCAACGCTGGGAGTAGTGGGAGCAGCGTAGGAAAAGGGACTGGTCACCCAGCTCCCCCCTCCCCCAGTCCAGGCGGGACAGCGGCAGGCCGTTACCAGCCTCCACCCTCGCCCTCAAGCTCCACTGGTTCTGACAGTGGCCCGCCCTCACCACCCCAGATACAGCCCAGCACCCCTCAGGCCCCGTCCCAACCCGCCTCTGCTTCCGCGGCCTCTCCCTCACCTCCCGACCTGAGCCCCGAGCCCCTGGAGCTCAAGCAGAAGCCCACTCCCAACCCGCCATCGTTCCTTCCGTCCTCCGCTGCCATTTTCCTCTCCTCCTCCTCCTCCTCCTCCTCCACCTCCTCCTCCGAAGACGAGCAGGAGATCCTGGATCTGTCCATGCCCCACGAAGGCAAGCGGAACCCGCGACGTCGCCACCACCACCATCACCACCGCCGACGGCAAGGCAAACCACCTCCAGCCTCAGCTGGTCCCCTGGCCTCGCAGAACCCCGCCGGCAGCCCCCCTCTCCTCTCCCCCGAGCACTCCAGGGGCCTGGCGGAGGGCGACCCCGACTGGCACCCCGAAATGTCCCCGTGTTGCGCCAACGTAGTCGTGACCGACGTCACCACCAACCTCCTCACCGTCACCATCAAGGAGTTCTGCCGCCCACCAGAATTAGACAAATCGGGGCCCCCCTCCCCCTCCTCCTCCTCCTCCTCCCCTCCTCCTGCAGCCCCTTCATCTCCAGTCGCCTCGCTCCTGCAGCCTAAACCATAAACTGAAGGTGCCCCCCACCGCCCCTCATCCTCCCCCTCCCCGCCCAGCCCATCCTAGCCCCGAAAATGCGCAAATCGTTTAAATACCGCTTCTTCTGGCTTAATCCAGTCCCCCAAAAAAGCGGAGTCGCTGTATAGGAGTACTGTATTTAATATTATTTCTTATTATTGAGTATTTATTGACAAACCATAAACTCATGAACAAGGCACAGTTCTGTTCCATATAATGTATATAACCTCACAAGCCTAACAAAGACAGTGTGGAGGTTCTCTCCATGCAGTATGCACTTTTTTATATATATATCTATCTGTCTATATATATATATATATATATAAAATAGGCCTGCATCACAGTGTTCACACCTAGTCAGCTGAAATAGTAGGCTTACTTTGTGAATTTACTCACACTCTTCCTGTGTTTGAGTTTACCTAACTTGCACCTGAAATCTGAAATTAAAACGAGGTTTTCTCTCTCATATGTAATATGACAGTGCCTACTTCGCACATGCATACCGACATATTTAAGTATATATTTATATGCACGCACGACATTGAAGCTTAAGATTGGTCTCGTAGATCAAAGAAGATAATGCTATATGAAAAAATGGTTTCCTCTTAAACTTAGCGTCTCTCCATCCCTTTTCAATTCCCCCCGAATCTCAGGTCCAACAGGACTCTAAAATGGCTCTTTTTGTATTTAAGCATTTGACCTGCTCTGAGATTGTAACTTACCACACTGTCTAAAGTAATACTCGAGTCAGGATGTAGAAGTTTGGATATTTAAAGGAGAGTCCCTTTGGCGGTGCCGCTTGGAGATTGCGTTTCCGTGTTTAGGTGCTTTTGCTGTCGAGACAGTGCACGGTCACATGGGTTACTCCCCCTTCAGTGCCGCACCTGGTCAAAGTCCTGCTCCTCCGTCCCCCCGGCCCATACTGGATAAACCCAACAACTGTGCCGTTCCTCAGCGGTGATTATAGTGTAAGCACAGCGCGGCACACCTGCCCCTTCCAGCTTGTTTTTGCACGTCCCAGATGGCAGACGCTGACGGGCGAGTGTCTGATCGGTTAGCAGTAAGATTTTTATTTTTGATTCTTTTAATAGGCGGAGTTAGCCTTCTTACCTTCCAGCTGATATTAAGTCAGTGTGACACACTCATTGAACTCGGAACATTAGCGTGACCGTCAACGTGAGCATGGCTTTTGCGTTTGCGATGTTACACAGGTAACGGTTCTATTTTTTTATTAATAGTTAAGGATTTCTAAATCCGTATATGCGCGTGCGTACACACGGACACAGATTTATTGAGTACGTATGCAGTTGTGCAAATCTGCATCCACACGAAGAAAGGCAAATCTAACTAAATTTTAGTTTAGATGGGGATTTTTTCCCCACCTTCCCCGGCCTCAAGCCCCCCCGCCCCCCTAGTGATTTTGAGACTCAGGATTATGTAAGACAACTTTGTAGGATCATTTTAGTTTGCCCTTTAGTTGATTCCACAACACCACGGAGGGGGGTGTGGGGTCCCTGGTGGAGGCTGCCTCTGCCGCTGTCCGAGAGTAGGGTTTTGTCAGTAGGGGGTGGCGTTTTCTGTCATTCTGTTCCACTTGAAACGCTTTTTAATTATTATTAACAAGCAAATCTGCCATTTGCCTTGTATTCCTTTAGCCTGTGCCTTCAGCTATACTACTGTTCCTTCAGTGAAGAAGTAGGATCCAACAAAAAACTTAGAAAGAGAAAAAATATACCTGATCTTTATACAGCCAAGCGTCGGTAAGAAGATGTCTTTGTGAGAGGACCGTGTTCTGCCTCCTTACCTTTCCTGTGGGACCATTTTCCTACCAAATACGTTCCTGAGTCGTTTTATTTATTTTTTTGTTTTATCATAAACTTCTAACTAAAGAAATGAAGATGCACGGACTGTCGTCCCAGACTCACTCAATCAAAATATTTACATTTTTTTGTGCCAAGTGATTTCAAGCCTTTTTTTTTTTTTTTTAACCCGTCTGTTGACCACGGGACGCCGACTGAAAAGGTTCAGAGCTAGGGGAAGGGGAAACTCGCTGACGGACCCAGATGAGAAGCAATGGCCTGGTTCCAGGGTAAGTCTGATATCTGCCCCAAAAAACCAAAAAACAAAAAGGATGGCTTGAAACAGAGAAGCGGCTGCCAGAAAACTGAGTCTTTCCTGAATGACTCTGGCATGTGTAACAGAGAAGACAGATGGCTTGTTTTTGGACCATAATGACTTAAATGTGCTGTGCTGAATAGTTAAGTTCTGCTGTTTTTTTTTTTACTAAGGTTGCCTTTTGGCCTTCAGGCTGGAGTCATTTGTTCAAATTTCTGTTTGGACTCTGATCTTTGTGTCAGTGGTGACACAAAAATACTAAATCAATACTAACAGCTAAATTTGAATATACATTTTTTTTTAAGTGATCAGAGTGCAAATTTAAATTGCGTTACATTCAAAACCACGTGCCTGTATAACTGTACAAACTTACAGGGCTCAGTCTTCTTTGGGGGGTCTCACTTCCTGTGGCAACTCTCCTAAATGGTGTTTTTATTCTCTTTTTATTGTTTTTTTTTTTCTTCAGCGAAAGCCCCCAAACCCAAGCGTTATCTTTCCCCTGCAGTGGAAATAGCATTCTGATGTACTTAACGCTCTGATGGCAATGTGTTTCAGGTCCGCTTCCTTCACTCTGACTGCAGAAGGATGGCTGGTCAAGTGTGGAGCTGAGATTAGCCCAGGACAAAGGGACAAGGGTTGAGAAGGCTCTCGCTCCACTTGAAAAGGCAGCCGTTCCTCTGTGAAGGGGGATGAGGATTGAAAGCGGCTGGGTTTTATGTGCACGTGCGCGGGGGCTCGCTGTGGTCTGATCTGTCGTCGTCTCGCGTGTCCGTCCATGAAAAGTCTGGAGGCACCACAGTTCCACCCAACCTCAAACCCAGTCAAGAAGCGGTTAGCCAATCTGTCAAAGTTTGTCAAAAAAAAAAACGTCCGTTATAACAGAATTGTTAATTACGTCCCCTCCCTGTCTAAATGTGACCTACCAACGGCCGACTGAGAGAGGCCGGGTGGGTATTTCGCAGGTTGGAATCCAGCGCGTGTCTTTTGCTGATTGTGAGAGCAATTGGCAGAGCGCTTCTCTTGGGTGCCTGCGGGTTAGCAGTACTGTTAGTGAGGATGTGTAAAAGAGGAGGGCAACTTGAAGCCAGTACTACTTCCTCACCCTTCCTGTGTGTGGTGGCAGGATCTGTTGCCAATATTCTTTCAATTAAAAAAATTTGTTCAGAAAAAAACGAAAATGACAGTTCCTAAGTTTTTTTGTGTATGTAGAGTGTAGGTTTGAATCAGACTGAAACTTTGTCCCATTTTGCCAAAGGCAACTAAAGCCAATGTTGCCATAATGGAAAGATTGCAGTAAAAATGACTGAAGTAGTAGGCAATGAGAAAAATTACCATTGACTGTTAACAGTGGTTTTGTCCCAAAATGTTTTCAATATGTACCTGTTTTTTTTTTTGTTTGTAATCATGGAACAATTACTCGAATCCTTCCACAGCCTGATTGCTGAAGAGGAAACAAACGCTGTTTAGGTATTTTGTGGGGAACTTGAAACCCACAAATTTTGAAACTCGCTTATAAGAACAGAACAGTTGAGTTTAAAAATGTTTTTGTTGCACACCAGATGGTTCATTGGCTTAAGGCAGCTCAGTGGAGCGATTAAGGGCCCTGTTGCTGACCTTTCATCGTTACGACCGCAGCGGCCATCCACCGGAGCTTATTATTATTGGGAACCATGCACTGCTTTTTGTCCACTGCCGAGCACGGTCACGAAGGACCTGCCCGTTAAAAACCAAAACATCGCGCTAACGTTCAACAAATGATCCCGCAACCTGATATGGGCCCTGTGCTGGGCTCTCTCCACCTAGGATGGCTTTCTGTACACTCAGCACCACTCGCGCGTCGGGCTAAGGGCGTCTTTCTACGGTCCGACCACCTTCCTTCCTGTCGGTATTGATCGGAAAAACCTTCCCGACCACATTAAAATTCATCATGGTGCTGTAAACTCAAATCGGTGCTAAACTTGTTATCTCTGATTCTCAGCTGAATTAAGCGAAACCTTGAAGCCAAAAAAAATCAATTCAGGTTGAAAACACACCCAAGATTATATGCACTCTAAACGCCGTTTCCTATATTTGTCATTTGCCGACCGTCTCTCTTAAATCTCCTCCCAGAAATAGTTGTACACTATCAGTGTCTAAAGAACAATGTTAATAGCCAGATGCAGGATTACACATATTTTAAAACCTGTGATCTTTTATTGAATATTCTGTTGCTAAAAATGACTTCCTGGTAGCTATTGATCTTTTCTGTCCAGTCGTTTCGCTTCCAGGAACGTGGTCCCGTAGGCCCATTTACTGATTAATTTGGTGGTCTTTCTCGGACCCTTGTTGGACACTTGGCGGTTTGGGAACGGGGTCAGTATGTTACCCACCTGGGAACAGTTTTAAATGCTGGCCCTTTAATGTGACTCCAGTGAGTAGTGCGTCATTTGACGGCGTTTCAGTTAGGCAGCTCTGTTCAGTTTTGCTTTTTCACAAGGTTCTTGGCTGCGTTATTATAAACATGGCAAACTTCATTGATTTCCTTTATATTATTAAATGTAGCGTGCCTAAGTTCGGCAGGCGCGGCGTATGCCACTCATTCTGATGCGTGTGCGGTCTCCTGACACTAGCGGCCCAGTGTAATGCTGCACAGTTACACCGTAACCGGATGTGCGGTGACAGAGAGATTGGCTCATGCAGGTGGGATTTTAGCTGAAGCCGCCGCTCTCCCCGGGGCTCTGTAATATTCAGTGTCATATTCGCACACAGACACAAAGGGGGTGCTGCCTTAAAGGTTACAGTTAACAAGGTAAATGTACACGCAACCTTTTCTCATTGCTCGAACCTGCAACCAGAATTTTGAACGCTGTTACTCACCTTTTAATTTTTCACCCCGTCAGTGCTCTTTAAATTGGTGTCCTGCAGGTGAATTTAACAGAAATGGCTGAAGTTTTTTCCTTGTGTTGGTCTTATTGATGGTACCTTGGGGCTGAGTGAATCTGAAACATATGGTTATGCTTATTATTATATAGATATGCTCTGTTTGTTTTTCCAGACAGCAGCTGTTCTCTAAGGTAAAATGTATTATGTAAAATGCTATTGATGACCATGATGTTGGTGATTATTGTATTAGAAGCATGTTTTCTTGTACAGGTCATGTAAGTGTCATGTTTTTGTTTGTGTTTACTGTATTGTTTATAATAAAATTAATTTCAAAGGCTATTTTTTTCCATTATGTACATTATGCCTTGTATGACGTTTTCGTTCTTATTACAAAATAGATTAGTGTAAAGATCCCGCAGATGATTTGTGAGGAATACTGGAGCCATGATTCCGATTGCTGTAACTGTAGTTCTTATGTTTGTACACCTGGGGGCAATGTAGTCGCACTGGAAAGAAAAATCTGGAGTATCTGGGCTTTTTACCCATTGATGTCCTTGTTCTTTTATAGGCTCTAGTTCGATGTCCTTGTTTTTTGCATTATTGCACCCCTCTGCTAACAACTAAGATAGGTGCCTTCTTAAATGACAGTATTGATGACAAATATAATTTGTAGTATGCCTTTATCACGTTATCATGTTAAATACGCAGTATACTCATGTTATATTTTAAGCTTTGGGGCGTGGCGATGTAATATGCAGCGAGACCATATCATGCGGCCCACTAGGATGTCTGAATAGCTATGACATGGGAACACGTAATGTTGCGGCGCTATTGGTTACAAAACCGTTGAAATCCATACCGGTCAGAGATTGGACAGTGCAGTCATACTCTAAAGAGGAACTTAATCTAAATTGCTACAGTTTAGCTTTAATAATGGGTAACTCGTAATGCCTTCCACTCTTGAAATTAAAAATAACCTGTAGTGCTGTAGGGGAATTTATATGCAACAAGTCTTAATTAACGCATGTAGAAAGAAACTTGATTAATTAGGTCTGCCTATATAACTGTCCTGTAACTTAGCGGTAAAATGTATATAGTAGTGATACCAAAAGCATGAATGAATTAATATTTGCATTTCATTTCTGCTCTAATTCTATTCTAGAAACATATATCGTATTCAGGGGGTAGAACCAGGAACGTTGTCCCGGTTGCTGTACCACAGATGCCAATACTTGCATAGAGGCTGTATGCAGTCAGTACCTTGCCTTCCAAGAGCTAATTTAGCCACTTGCCCGCTTTCGCAAGCAGGTAGACAGACAGACAGACACACACCTGTAGACACTTATACGGAGTATGAAAGCGGTATTTATACCAACATTAGCAATTTTAACGCTCTAATTGGAACGTGCCACACCTGAGCTAGCAGGTTACCGTGTCTTTAATCGCCTTTAATCGTTATCACGCTAACTCGCGCTGTCGCAAGTAGGTGCAGCTTGAGAGTCACTGCTGCCTCTGGTAATTACAGCTACTGCTCAGAGCAGCCGGGATAGAGACCGCTGGAGAGCTCACAGGGTGCCAGGTGCCCTCCCCCAATGTTTATTTAAATGTGAGCGCAGTGTCATCAGTTTGTTCCCAGTTCGGCTGAGTCAGCGAATCTTTGAGCGCCACCGGGTCCCGGCGAAACCCCGTTGTTGTGAATGTGTTTCTACCATGAATGGATAAGGTCGAAAAGCATCATCAATAATGAAAAACAAATTTATAAAACAATTTCGTCTGACCGGGAACAAGGACTCTCTGTCTCTCGCTTTCTTTGTCATCTATAAAAGTGTTTTTGCCCGTCTGTCTTTTGTTCTCAGTACCCGTTTTTATGTTTAGCACATGGGGGGGGGGGGGGGGGGGGGGGGGGGGGGGGGGGGGGGGGGGGGGGGGGGGGGGGGGGGGGGGGGGGGGGG
>JAOYSI010000617.1:0-18003 GCA_025775065.1 Hiodon alosoides | reverse complement strand
TCTCCCTCACAGTCACGGAACAGTTACTTTCAGGGTGACTACGATGGCTCGCGCCGCCTGGGCCGCAAGGCGCTCCACGTGGGCATCGCCTCCATAGTCATCGGACTCATCTTCATCGCCATCTTCTGCATCGTGCACTTCACCACGGTGAGACTGTGAAGAATCCTGCTCCATAAAAACCTCAAAACATCGGGACCATTATTGAACGGATACTGTAACTCCTCTCCGTGTTTCTGCCTGTTTTTCTTTTCCAGATGGAATTTTAGCGAGGACTACCAGGTGGTTGTGAGGTCTAGGGGGAGTGGTGAGGGCAAATGGACAGAGAGAAAATGACCGTGTTCTAAAGCCACTGGGGTTAGGTGGAGCTTGACGTAGAGGGGTCCCTAAGCGCCTCTCCCACAACAGCCAACAGAGACTCTGCAGCCTTGAGACCCAGTTTCCCCACCTTCACTCTTCCTCTTCAGTCCAGGGTCACAGAAGACACATAAGACGCACACACACTCACATAAAGTCAAACACTAGCACACGGTGTGCTGAATCGCCTCAAAGGGTGCAATTCAATCTTCGTACTTTGCGCAAACTGTAATCAATCCTACAACTAATGTTTAAGTATAATACTGGTCACCGAGGGCATGCTAATGAAGTGGTTTCAACGCATCAGAATTACTGCCAAAGTGTAATTATAATTAATTGTTATTTCAATAATCTGCATTGTAATCTTCTGTGTATTGTAACCGATGCTGATTTGGGTACTAGCTGGTTATTGTAGTTTGGTTGGAATGGCACTGTCCTTGTTTAATGTAGGTCTTTTTAAATAGCCAGAGTTCAGTATCCTGGTGGTTAATTCTGTCACAGACTGCAGGTTAAACAACCAATGAAATGGATCATTTGCCAATACCAACCCACAGCATGTGACAGATACGGTGCATTATGCAAGCATTCAATTCCGTCCAATGTCTTGATGGATTTTGGTCTTGTAGGCCTTTTGAGAAAGGGGAAGCCCTCTGAACCTTGCTATTCATAAGCCTATTACCCATAATTCCTGAGCACTTCCTGAGGAAAAATAATCACCACATACAGATAAACACACAGAGTGATCCACTCCCGTCAAAAGTCTTGTCAATTTTAAGGGTTTTTTCTGTATTGGTGAAAGGGGCCGCACTTCTGAATTCAAATATTCTGTATATAATTAATAGCCTGTAATATAAATTGAAAAAAAAAATTAAGGTGACTGTTTTGTCATTGCTTATGATTTTGTTAAATGGAAATATTACACTAACCGCTAAACCCCTAATATTTGCAAAAGCATTAGTTATTAGGTTTGTAAAATATTTGTTTTATTAATATGGTATTAAGAGGGATAAAGCTGAACCTTAATTACTTATTGCCATTGATTTATGTCTAATTATTTTTATTGAGAAAATATTCCTTTTGGTAAAATGGGTTTTGCAAAAAAAAAAAAGTGCTTTTGTACAGAGACAGTAACAGTAAATAAATAGGATGTCATTTTCTATTTTGTTGCAAAACAATTTATATTTCTTGCAGCAAAATTCTACATGCACATAGAAGGAAAAGGAGGAGTAATTTTGGTTGCAAGTAATTTTTTATTTAAATCATGGAAGCATATTATATTTATACTGGCAAATCCTAGTTGCAAAAACATTTAGTGCATAACTAGAGATAGTCCAACAGTGAGGGCTGGGCTTCGTGTGCTGTGAAGATAAAATGAAACCTTTTAAACATTGGGAATCTCTGCAGTGTTGGACCATGTGATAAAAAAGGTGGATCTCTGGGTGAATTCCGGATCAGACGTGTGCGGTTTTCTTCAGGTTTAACTTATTTTCTGATTGGGCAATACCTGTCATCACCAACCCAACGCCATTTAAAAATACAATATGAACTTAGGCATGTTGAAGTATGTCAAATGAGAAGCATTTTTATGACATTCGTCAAAGCAGACATTTTTTTCACAACAAATTTTTAAATTTGTGACACATATTTTTATGTGCCGCATAAAATGCATACCTTAAGAAACATGCTAGGATTTTAAATGACATCTCAACTACTGCCACGTGCATGTATGTTGTATAGTATGATGTGTGCAGATGTATTCAATTTACACACATGAAACCAGCAATAATTGACTTTTTACATTGAACATGTTTTAACATACATCACACGAGTTGGCGAAGTACGGCCCGGGAGTTTTGTCTTCCCAGGATCCGTTCAGATCTGCAGAAAAGGAATGGAGAAAACACTGTCTGGTCTCAAGCACACACCCTTCACTTCTGGTGTTTTTGTTTAAAATATGTCAAATATGTCTCTGTCTCTGCATTTATTATTAGGCCGTAAGATGCTGTAAACCAAAAAAAATTTACAAATATGGAGAAAATGTACCTATATTGGAATAAACTGCAAACCCAAAACCAGATTGTTCTCACTTGTTGTCCTAGTTTCTTGGTAGCTAGAAAGTGATATATCGTTGTAGAAGGTACTTCACTTGCTATGGCGTAATTATCCGATTTTTTGAATGAGTAATTTGCTGAACTTAAGTTCTGCAAACTGGACTGGATGAAGGAGTCAGTTATTGGAATGGGAAAGCACTGAATAACTGTCCTTAGACTGGAATTGTATCAGACATGTGTTTACAGTAACTGCAGCGCAACGGCTTTCTCCCACAGCTTTCGACACATGGTTTGTCTCATGTTTAAAAACAATGTGATTGTTAACGCTAGATAAGATTAATTTGTATCCTGTGCATTCAGTTTATCTGGAATCTACTGTGTGATTTTTAACATCAATGGCTCTTTGTTTGAGTACTTTGCAGCGCACGAGTCAGGATTTCACAGTCCCAGCACATCCGCTTCGGTTCAGCGATTAAGCACCCTGGGGTGTACTACAGCGAAAGCGCGGGGGGGTCTCACTGGTGCAGGTGGAGTTACAGGCAGGCACAGATGCAGCCCACAGGGGCCTTGGCCGCTCCCCTCGGGCGGCCGGCCGGCTTCTTTACCCTGTCTCACCCTCTTTCCCAATCTGCAGAGTCTGAAGGATCCTGTATTATGATATGTAATCTTATCACCTGCCGGCGGCTAAATATAAACCAGGTAATATGTGAGCTATGATAGTCCCTCAGTATGCTGTCGCTGCTGCTGGAAGACTCTGGCTCCATGTGGACCTTATAAAACACCACAGGAAATTTAAACATTTTAAAGCGTTACGTGGCTTTGAAACGCATTACAGCTTCACTAGGCCTAAAATACATCTGTATGCAATAATAAAACGCAATAAACAGTGAGAGGACATGCAGGCACGGAAATCATATCATAATAATGCCTACTTTTTTTGTAAACATTCGAAGACGGACCAGTCAAAAACATCCTGAAACAAATGATTTATTCATGACTTAAACCCTGTGAATAATGAAAAAGTTATTTATTCCTAGATAAATATAGAGGGTGCCCCAAAAGTAGGTTCACAGTTCTCCAGAAGTTTTAATCCGCTCCTTCCTGAAAGTCTCTGGATTTGTCGAACGATGCCGTGATTTCTTGCCATAAGAAACCACGACATTGACACAAAAGAACACCTATTTCACGAGCAGAATTTTACCTTGGCTGAGAGCCTGAGGCGCCAGCAGAAAGTGGGACCTGAAAAAGGTGGCCATTTCCAGGTCACCGTGGCAACAAGGGTTCACTGATGCTTCTGTTAGTTGTGGGTTGTTCACACCTGCAAACCTCATCAGAACAGCATGTGAGAGAGAGTGTGATGGTGGTGGTCTGTGCAGAAATTCACAGATTTAGCTGCTTCTCGAAGTGAAGCAGCACCAGCGTATTGTAATTTGAAAAGTGTCTTTATTCAATTACTTCAACAGTGTCTTTGTTGTGACTATGGGAAAGTATTTTTTTTTTTTTTTACAAATATGTCTGGCAGGTAATTCCTTTGTTCTTACGCGTTTAAGATCTAAAAGTTTAGTCCATCTCTTTCTGACTCGTTTTTTTGCAAATTAAGATCGCATACAGCGCGAACAAGGCTTTGTGGATGGAAAGACATTCAACGTGATGTAGTGCTTCGCCTGTTATTCCGTCTTAAACGGAATTTTTCGGTTTTTTGGGTTGTCTGATCCTTTGCAGACAGGACACGAATCTTCTCCAAGGAACTCATACAAAAATTCGCAACGCGTTCATAAATCAAATATCACCGGGGGTCTGTTGTCTACCTTGTGTAGCCATCGCGAAACTGAAGACGGATACAGGTTTCTCGTAAACTAATACATATCTGTGCCCGACTGCAGCGATGTGGTGATTGTGCGCCATGCAATGACGCAAAGGGTATTCGCATCAAACGCTGAAAATGGCGAAATAAAAACATCTGTGAGAATATACATTCAGTTTACGGTAAGAATTGTCTGCCATGTCATTATTTTCGATATCGTAGGTCAAGCACGAATTTTAAAATAAGTACCGCTATATAAAATTGTCATTGATAACGTCAAATGAGACGTCGATTTTAATGCACAAACAAAATTTAATAGAAAATTTAAATCTCCAACGATATTTCCATTGCAAATACGTCAATTTCCACGATGCCTTTAACGCGAACGGGAAATAAACTATAAGGAATACTTATGCCAACAGCTTACAATAACGAGGTTAAGATAAAATAATGAGGTTAAGATAGTTATCTAACTACTCGCCGGATAAGCCGATAATTTCATAGCAAAAGAACCACTTAAAAGGCAAATGTGTTTATTATGGTCGACTCATAACCGTGATGTTTGTCATAGTCAGTGTTGAAAGGTGCGTATGTGTCTGTGGAACCATGTCGAGCCTATTGTTGGCAGCTGCGGCGGGTGACACAGCCGAGAAATGGGGAACACCAGCAGCGAGAGAGGTTTGGGTCAGGGGGATAAGGCCCACCGGCGGGACAGCCGTGGAGCCAAGGAAGGGGATCGCCCGAAAATTCTTATCGATAGCCCAGAGGATGCTGACATCTTTCACGGAGAGGACATCAAAGTAAGTGGAGTGGAGAGCCTTATGTCACACCATGTGGTTCAGCTGTTATAGCTCTGGACGTCATATGTGAAGATGCTAAATAGTGTTTAAAAGAGGGGAGGTTGTTCCAGTTCTGGGCATTTCAAACAAATAAATAAGTTGCCATGATGCTAGGTCCAGACCTGCTTTGCTATTAAAAAGCGCAAATTTATATATTTTGTGTTCCAAGTGGTTTTCGTAGAGATGGATTGCCGTTGGCTTTTTTTTGTTTTTTCACAGTCTCTCCCTCTCTGCCTTTCTAGGCTCCGCTTGAGAAAGAGGGCTTCCTGGCCTGGCAGCAGGACCCAGAGGCCAGTGACAGAGGGCCGCTCCAGGACAGCCCCACCGTGTTTCGCTGGACCGGCGCCGGCAAAGAAGTCTTCCTGTCCGGCTCTTTTAACAACTGGGCCAACAAGATCCCCCTGATTCGCAGGTGCGGGCTGCTAAGTTTGGTGCGCATAAGGCTGGTATCTAATGTTACCCACTAGAGGTCAGTGTACACCCACAAAAAAAGTAGCGTAAACAACGCTCAATTTGTGCATTGGAGAACAGCACTGTGTGCTTTATATAAAAAAATATTTAAAAATTTTCTGCCTGTCTGTCTGTGTGTCTGTTTACTATCTATATCCCTCTCAGTCAGAACAACTTTGTGGCGATAGTGGACCTGCCTGAGGGTGAGCACCAGTACAAGTTCTATGTCGATGGGCTGTGGACCCATGATCCGGCAGAGGTGAGACACCTCATTGTTATCCACTTCCGTCGTCCATCAGGGTTAATTGTAACCATTTCAGGAGTATCCCCTTCCCATAATGCACTTCTGTGTTGTCCCAGCCCAGTAACGCCGTCAGTTGGATAAAATGAAGTGTGTTTTGTTGTCCCCAGCCGGTAGTGACCAACCAGTTGGGCACAGTCAACAACGTGATCCAGGTGAAGAAGACCGACTTTGAGGTGTTTGATGCGCTCATGGTGGATTCACAGAAGTGCTCAGACATGTCAGGTACGATGGGTTCCTCCTTTCGTGTCCCTGCCTCCTCTCGGGCCACCTCCCCTTCCTCCACACCTTTTCTTTCCTCTCCTTTCAAAACCCAGCTCTGAAATGGGATGAATGTAGAAATTGTGAGTCGCTTTGGATAAGCGCCTGCTAAACAAAAAAGGGGTAGTAACTAACTGGTAATAAGTAACTATGCAACAAGCCATGAAGGTGAGGTTTTGAAGCCTGCTTAAGAACTCTAGGTTATTTCAGACCCAGTGGGTTCCAGGTTCGAGTTGGAGCTCTGCTATCCTCTTAAGCAATGCTAGTTAAATGTAGGCCCGCTTGAGAGCGTTCCGGTGAGTGGTCAGGGTCATTCGTGTCTAGCTAGCCGTTCACCGCTGTGTGACCGTGTCCCCATGTCAGACTTGTCAAGTTCTCCGCCGGGCCCCTACCACCAGGATGCCTACATTCCCAAACAGGAAGAGGATTCAAAGTCTCCGCCCATCCTCCCTCCACACTTGCTGCAGGTCATCCTCAACAAGGACACGGGAATCTCTGTGAGTTCCGCTACATTGTGCAGTTTTGTGTCACTGTCTATAGCTCCAGGCCCTCTGTGTTACAGCAGTACTGTTTGTGGGAAAGGCACTTAACCACGGTTGCTTCTGCTAAATACCCAATTTTGTTGAAAATGATAACACAATGTAAATACAAAATGCTTTGAATATATGGGACAATAATGATGGTTCCAGACGGAAGACTTTGTGTCCATGTGATAACAAGTTCTCTTTGCTAAGGAAGTTTTTTTCTGTCTTGGGTCCCTGAAACAGTGCGACCCTGCCTTGCTCCCAGAACCTAACCACGTCATGCTGAACCACCTGTATGCCCTCTCCATAAAGGTAGGAGAGGCCAGCCAGGAGGTTGGTGGGTGTTAGGGACGCAGGGAACCTGGGGTAAACTCTGGGTCAGCCACACTGCACAGTTACGGGAAGTGTAAGCAGACCTTGTGTTTGTTTGTGCTTCGCCCTCCCAGGATGGAGTAATGGTCCTGAGTGCCACTCACCGGTATAAAAAGAAGTACGTCACCACCCTCCTCTACAAGCCCATATGACCGGGGGGACCCTCACAGCCAACTCTACATACCTGCGTATCACATATTTTAGTTTCGTCTAATAGAACTGTGTTTGAGTGAGTGTCCACCTGTCTGTCCATCCGCCTGGGTAATGGCGTGTGCCCTATAGATGAACTAAGTCTCCCTGGACCAGAAACTCCTCCTGACACCGAGCCCACCTTTAATCCTTCAATAATTGTGAGTTGTCTTGATTCTCACAATTGAACCCCAGAGCACATGGGGACCCATGTTCATGGCAGAATTGTGTGTTTGACCTCACCAGAGATCTCTCCAGATCTCACTCTGTTACTTTTGGCCCATGCAGCAAGACCTCGGCCCGGCTACCAGGAGGGTCCTCGTCGATAGCTCATAGCAATTCACTAGATTTTACTACTTTACAAGTACGATACTCATTTGTTCACATGGTATTGACCCACGTGCAGCAGTATGAATTTTTAGTGTTTTTTTGCGTAATTCTCCTTTACACACTTAGAGCACACTGCCAAAACATTCTCTGTCATGGGAAGCGAAAGGACCAACGCAGAGCAAAGCGGAAGAACTGGGACTCCAACTTCGATTATCGAAATGCCACAATGACGCTTTAATCTTCCCGATGGGCTCATCTCGCTCTGTACACTAACCCTGAGCCAGTCTAAACTGTGTGGAACCAAGTATGTCTGTGTAACTTGTGTTACCGGTCCCCCGGAACCCACTCGAATGCCTGGAGTAATGGGGGTGGGACCCGATGAATGGTTCTCACCACTGCTGTATTGATGTTAATTCCTGGAGCTCCCGGTACCTGGGCCAGATCCTGGTCCCAATAAAGACCCTCATTTCTACTCCCATCTGATCAAGCGTTCTGTGGCGGGTAAGGGCTGTTCAGTTGTGTGGACTGCTGCTGTGAGCACCAAGCAGTTAAACATGGTCACACGCCTGATCCGGAGTTGTGTGGGAAACTTTTGAGGGAACCATTTTATTTATTTATGCATTTATTTTTAACCAGAAGTGGTGTTGTTAAACTATTAGGAGGCTCTTGTCCCACGGGAGCACGCTCCGGGTCTAAGTGGATATTGAGGAGAAAAGCGATGCTGTCCTGGGAATTTCAGTCCAGCGCAAGACCTGGAGCAGGTGACGTCAACCATGCAAAGTTATTCACTGTTCATGAACCAGGCCATTAGCACAGAGCGGCTCTAAATCAGTGGCCATGCATTTTATTCAGGGACTTACAGATATAAAAGGTAAATACTTATTTCTAAGCATTTGGGGTTGATTGAAGACTCTGTTTTTACAAAAAAAACAAAACAAGGGATTTAAGGTGTTTTTATTTCTGAGAGCTGATAAAAGAAAACATATTTCTGGTTGGAGATGCAAACGTAGTGTGCAAACGTACAGGCTGTTGCATGCCACAAAAATTCAGCGGAGCGGCATCTCCGCACGTGTATGTAGCCGAGAAAATGAAATGCACATCAAATTAAGTCCATTACGATGTCACCGGACACTACTTTGTATCGAGACAATTATATGTAAAAGCTGCTGGTCGAGTTTGTCAAGTCTTGGGTAGTGGAGCTGCAACATTCTTGAATTTGGAATTCTGAAGTCAGAAGAAGGAAGGCGTGTGCTTCTGCATGGGTGTGGGGTGAGGAGGACAGAGAAACCTTGGGGTGATTGACGGGACTGTTTTTTTCCACACTGTGTTTGTTCCATACATACTTTTTCCCATGACTGAAATGATAGCAGAAGGGAGTGAGCGATCTTTTCCTTACAGCTATTAGGATTAACGTGGTGCCAGTGGCCCATCCTGGACATTAAAAAAAACACATTATTCACGACTCATTGACACTAGCTATGCCAAAAATCAGAAATGTTTTACAACCATTGCTGCTAAGCTTTTGGTCGGAATACCTTTTTTAGAGCGTTGGTTAGAGCTCAATTAATAAGGCAATATATTGATTTATATGGCAAAATTGGTGTTGAGAAGTCAGTTATAGCTCTTGCTAAATAGGGCTTGTGTGTTCTGGTCTGTGTGTCCTTCCTCCTACGATGCACTGGAGTGACCCTGAATCGTGAAAATTAATTAATGAATGAAGGTTTTATCACTTTCCTTCAACATGGGAAAAAAACACGTTAAGTTTTGCATTCAGCTTTGCTCAAAACACTTGACTTATTGATTTGCTAACATTCCTCATAGGTGCATTGTCTTCCTCTCGCCCCGCGAAGCGCAGCCAAGGATATGTCACAGTGCAGGAAACTCCACTCTGATGTACTGCAGCACAGACAGGGGCCTCAAACCCTTACTCTTGTCTAGTGTTAGTCACCATTACTGACATTTTTCTCTATCGTTTTGCACGTGTTGCAGTTGTGACCCACTGTCTCCCTGCTGGGTTGGCTTCGTCACGTTATTAATGTACGTAATCTTTAGTCGCACAACATTATGGCAGGTGACTGCAGTCTGCTGTGCGTTTATCTCTAAGGGCTCTGAGCGCTCAAGGTTACTGTAGGCTATAAAGCCTTCTGGCCAGGACGCTTCGCCGCAATGGGCTGTTGGATCCGTCCTCACTCATCCCTCTGCAACATGGGCGCCCTTCGAGCTCTGCTCCTTGTGTACGCTGGACTGTCCGTCGGTGAGTAGCCACCTCGAAAAAGGCGTGAGACGAGTAAAGAAGCCTCGTGGGTAAAGACGCGTAACAAGCCTCGTGGGTAAAGACGCGTAACAAGCCTCGTGGGTAAAGACGCGTAACAAGCCGAGGTACAGTAGGGCAACTGGCCATTCCGAACTGGAGAGGAAAACACAAGAAATGAATAAATGTAGTTGTTGTTCAGAAATGCAGAAATGCTAATAGCTCTTTGGCTGACAGCAGAAGGTGTTTGCTCGGGCTTTTTTCCAGCCGTGGCCGACCCGGACTACAAGGCCCTGTGGCAGTTCCGGAACATGATCATCTGCACCCTGCCCGGCAGCAACCCAGCACTGGACTACTCAGACTACGGCTGCTACTGTGGGCTGGGCGGTTCTGGGACGCCCGTGGACGCGCTGGACAGGTCAGGGAGCCTTCTTTTTTTTGGGGGGTTGGGGGTTCTGAGTAGGAGAGGGGGGATATTTCAAAGGTGGATACCATTCACTTGGTTGACTGTATGCAGATTAAATGAATCAATTAGTGGGCTGTCATTGAGCAGCCACCAGACTGTAAAATTATTACACACAGCGCTCAGCACCTGATTCTTACGAAACCGTAACGGAACACAGGCATGCCCTGACTACTGTTTGTGTGTTGTGTAGATGTTGTCAGGTGCACGACTACTGCTACTCAGACGCCATGCAACACGATGCCTGCTGGCCCATTCTGGACAACCCCTACACGGAGATCTACAGCTACAGCTGTGACAAGGCCACCAACACAGTCACCTGCGGGAGTGAGTATCCCCACTGCCCTGTGATGCTCTCCAGAAGCCGTCTCTTTAGTAGTCTCGTCTCTCCCGATGCAATCAACACATTCCACACGGCATTTCTTCTCTTTCCCCCTCTCAGCTGACAATAACCGTTGCGAGAAGTTCATCTGCGAGTGTGACAGAGCGGCTGCCATGTGCTTCGCTGAGGCGGGCTACAACGAGGAGAACGCCCACTTGCCCAGCGACCGCTGCCAGTAATGCATTGTGGGACAACACACCTCTCACTAACTTAGAATTCACGGATTGTAGATCAACGGAAAGGCACGGCCAATCAAACAACCGGTCCTGGGGGGCACACAAACTGCTTCCTGGCATCACGGAAACTTCCAACATGAACGGAACGATATTGATACTGTTTAAATGGTGGGGGGTGGGGTTTGACATCAGTAATAAAGAGCTGCATTGTCGCCGTGTCTCATTGGACTTTACTTCACACCGTGCCGGTGTAGTGCATGCCGGGCAAGGCTACGGACCCCGGCAGTGTGACCGCTGACACCTGCCGTGATGAGCCGGTGTGGTCGGCGAAAATAATGACACAATGCAAGACAAACTGCTATGGTTCCGGTTTGAAAAACATCAGTTCACTTCACTGAAGGTGGCTGGGATTCATAAAGGGTCTCTCAATCTTCTGTGTCTTTCTTTGAAATTAAAGAATTTTAAAGAACTAATGAAGAATAACAAGGCAGAGTGGCTGATCTTCACCCGGTCCTTGCCGATCATTCCAAAACATACAATTTAATTAATCTCACACCAGGGCACTCTTAAGTCTCATTTTAACAATTAAATTTAACAACCCAGCTGCTGCAGTGGACGCTGTCTAGCAAATCAGCTGTAGTGTGTTGGGGACGATATGTACATATTCCTGCTTCTTTTCTAAATGGCTGTTTCGTTTAAATTCAAATCTTCATACAAGTCATTGGCTAAAACATTATTAATTATTCGTCCTTAGTTACTGCCCTACAGCATGTAAATAAATAAACACAGAATACAAGCGTGCAGTTACCACACACAAAACTGCCTAGACAAAAAAAAACCCAACCTAAATACTGTACAGGCAGCCATGTGCCACATTAAACATGAGACTGACATTGGCACGTAACTAATAAATCAAACACAAAAGGGGCGGTACAGCCTAATCCCAGGGTAATCAGTAGTCTCGAACAAACACAAGCAGGCACCGTGGATGTTGAACCCCAGTGACTGTTTCACTGCCTACGTTCACACTTAACAAAACGTGGCCCGATTCTTGGGAGTTTATGTAATCGAAGTTATCTGACTGGCTGCAAAACACGTTTTACCTTATGATGCCTTATGCTAACCTGCTCCTGTGCAGCCAAAGAGACCTGGGTCCCTGTATATTGCAATTCCTCTCCCTGCCACTAGTTACTTTTATAGATTGTGATTATTTTGTTTTCACCCAAAACTGAGGTGCAAACCCACACAGTACAATAGAGAGGTGTGGAAAAAGGCTCTCTGATGCATTCTGGTGTGGTGTGTGCTTGTTTGTCCCACAGACTTGAGACTCGGGTTCCCTCCCACTGGCCTCCAGGAAGCAGGTGCTGCAACTGCAGGGTGGAGGAGGGCTGACCATCCAGATTACTGTGGCCCCTCTGAGCAACACCACCCCACACTCTCTTTTAATCCACGTTATCCACTGGGACTCGTTTACCCTCACATTGTAGGGCTAATTTACTCAATCGAGACACTTTCTTCTAGTCACTTCGCAGTCTTGAACTTTTTGACATGTTTTGGTGTTACAGGTTTTAAAAATGTTTTTTTGTTGTTTTTTAGAGCCCATGAACTATTTTGAATTGATGGCCTGAAGATGTTTCCATCTATTCCTGGCTGCACCCTTGCATGCACCAAACCCCCCACCATCCACAAACACAAACGTTAATACAGTTCTTGATTAAGTATTTTTCATGGTTGCCCTTAGTGGAAGAGAGGCGTTAGAACAGTTTTACACAAATATTTTGAATTCTGATTGATTCATCTAGTGATTGGTGTCTATGGTTACCAAAAGTGTGGAGCGACGAGTTCGAATAAAATTTACCACCGAAGGGAATGAGTTCCCCCCTATCAGGGCAGCGGAACATGAATGAGTTCCAACGGTACTATATTCGTGTAAAACACGCCTAGGTTTTCCTTTGCCTATATTTACCTATGCGTTAATCATTACAGTTTGATACAGAATAGCCAGATAGCAGAACTAAACACTAGGTGCACGACGGAGTGTTCAACTAATTGTATATATCGGTCCTACAAAACAACACTTTGGTGACCGCGTCTCACCTGCATCGGTAATTTTAAGTCTTCAGCCATGAGATAAAACAAACAAACGTGTTATTTCTTCCTCGATAGTTAATACTCAAAACGTCCCAATTCACATATTGTTCACATATATAGTCTGCGTTTACTGGTGGGACATTTTAAAAAGCAAACATAAAATAAAACGGCACTAATGATTCTAAAACCAGATTCTGAATTTAATATTTTGATTTGCATTATATGAATTTAGATTTCCACTTTGTGAAGTAAAACGATAAAGCGAAACCTACTGCTACGCTGCTTGCGCAACGCAGAATACTACTTAGGCTTGGAGCACACATTTCGCCAAGTTCGCGTAAACCAAAATACATGGAAATACGGTCGGAAGGCGCTTCGGTTCAGGTGAAATCTGGGATGACAAATCAGAAACGAGTGCGCCATGACCGTTAAAAAGAAATCTTAGTCGCCCTTCTGAAAGTTTTACTGGAATGTACTGACATATGGAGTGGTAAGCAAGACCACTTTTATTTTGAAATGAAACACTTATTTTTGTAATTAGAACTTTGTATTTTTAGAACTGTGTTTTTAAAAGGGGTTCTCAACTTCTAAAGTTCTGTGAGCTAATTTCTGTAGGTATCAGCCAAACCATTCACCCACCCACACATTCTCCCTAAGCACTTGCATAGGACAAGGAGTTGAACTTATGAAATTCGAGCGGGCCACACCTTCACCACTCACGCACCTTGGAGTAAAATACTTGGCTGACTAGAAACCATGAACAAAACGTTTCATATTCAATACTGTGAGGGTTATTCCACAAAGGTCCTTTAAAGGTTGTCCATTCTCTCCGATCGAACTAATACATCCACCCTATATGCAAGCTCTTGTGGGAGGGATTGAGTCGAGAGTTCTCCAGACACTTTCGACTTGGTTGGTTGAGAGGCTTGACTGTTTCAGGCAAGGTGAAACTCGACAGGTGGAAGGTGTCTCTTGTAAGCAAGTCCGCTGTTCCCCCCTATAACAACAACAACAGAAAGCGGGGAGAAAATAGAAGGAAGAAGCGGTGGTAGTTATTTCACGCCAATCCAGTAACAAGGAAACAAATGCTCAGACGAACTTGAGACTTCAGAAGGTAAATCACGAGCCCGCGAATTCATATTATACTAGTGTTAAACTACCATATTTGTTATGTTCATTGTTGCCTATATATTTTCTATACTTAAAGTTTTACTGCTTTAACCTGTCCGTTCCACATTTGTTGTTGGTTTAGCAGCAGCCCATTACGTTGTGTTAAAAGTTTAGTTTCTTGACAAGCCAACGTCAGATACTTGGAAATCTTAGTAAATTGGTATCGGTTTTTGATAAATAAGGACCTATGTAATCACAGATTATATCTCTAATAACTAGATCTTGTAGTTTTGAATATTTTAGCTGTACTATTTAGGCAATTGGCCATGCAAACTTTGAGGTGGTGGGTATTAGTTTGGTTTAAGATCTTTTGTGTATCCCCCCCACAAACTGAAGCTTTGAAGGGACCTACACTGTAAATAAATTAATAATCAACAGATTCAAGGGTTTCACGGGTGTTATGTTATTAAGGACAGGGTTTTCTAAATATATTTGTTGTGTGTTTAAACAAAAACACAAAACACTCTTTTCCACATAAACATTTTAGTATTTTTAAATTAATACAGGCCGTATACTGATAATCTATAAACGCCAAAATTAGTTTTAAAAAGTATTTATTTAATTTTTTTGGTGTCTGTGTGTGTGTGTGTGTGTGTGTGTGTGTGTGTGTGTGTATGTGTGTGTGTGTGTGTGTGTGTGTGTCTGCACGTGCACTTTGAGTTGCCAGCAGAGAATAAGCAGTGCAAATGTGCAGGCCAGGAGAATTGTGGGAGGAGAAGTGTGGGGATATTCCCTATGCATTTGTTTTATGTCAAAGTGCCACTCTGCCTCTGAGCCTGTGCTGGTTTTTGTTCTCTCACAGTCAGTTGTTTGAATGTGGTAATTATTGGGACACAGTGTTCCCTTTACCTGTGTTTTAGATGTGCTAATTGAAAGGTGTGACTTTGAGCCCAAAGGCCTGAGGTTGCCTACACCTGATTGTCTTCTCTTAGGCAACCAGGCTGGCCCATCTCAAAGGAGTGTATACTTTGTATTTCATTCTACGGTCTCCCATAGTGAAGTGTGTCTTTTTGAGGCCGCGTCATTCTCTTTGCGCCTTTGTATGCACGTTGACGCTGTTTTATATGGTGGGCCTTTGATGATGAGGCAAGGAGAAGTTAGGGTTCTTGTACCAGAGGATCCTTTTAGCATTTGTCCATCTGCTATGGGATCAGTGTGTGCACCCTATCCACCCAATCAGCCATACTTTGGTATTTATAAAGGTAAACAATGCTCTCCATATTTCTAGCCTACTGTATTCGTTTGTGCACTCTGAATGAAAGTGCGTTCATTGATCTGATGAATAGCTCCGTGGCATTAACCCTGGCTTTCTAGCGCCTCTGTTTTTCTTGTTAAAGAGCTTCACCTAACCGGTTTCTCCAGTCCTGGGGATCACTGGCCTCTCAGAGTTACCCGCCACACTATAAACTAATAAAATCGCAGTTAATTAACCGATGATGGCGTGGGTGGACGGCTGTCAGGTGAGACCCCGCTACGGGCTTTTCCTTTCTCATGGGTCCCTCCTAATGACTGCTTCTGTACAACCTTTTGGGAATGCTGATGAGCGGAGCCCGACCGGTTCCTCCGTTCTGCGGGTTCTCGCCTTGAGCGGCACGAGCGGCCCTGTCCGAGAGCCTGAGCCTGAGCGTTAGCATTAGCGTTAGCTAGAGGACCTTTCAGCTCCGTGCCTGCGCTGCACAGTCCCGATTCCCTGAGTTCACCTGACACGGCCAAGCTCTCCTTCTCCCGCCCCTCTTTCCATGCTGCCTGTCGCCTGATTGACGTCGGCGTTATCAAACGGGCCGTGCCGCCACTGGAGGTTTGATCGTAAAAAGGGAAAACTGCGTGGAATTGGAGTGGAGTGGAGTGTGAGTGCGCGGAGCGACCCGTGCGAGCCTGATAAACTGCGGCGGGATGGTTGTCTGTCGCCTGGTTCAGTTGGTGGGGAGAACCGCTACGTTAGCGACGGCGAGCAGCCCTCCGACGTCAGTCCTGCCCCTGTGAGAGAGGGGGGTCAGAGCTCCCGGCCGGCCTGCTTTTTCTGTGGAAGGAGAGATTTTAAAGGCATTTTTCACAAAACTGCCCAAACCAGTGCAGAAGCCTAGCCGACAAGAACAGAACCAACCGGCTCGGGCTCCTCTCCCAGTGACCTAAGTGACTCGTGACTGAATTTGTGGTTGTGCAGTCAGGTATTTCTGTAAAGGCGGCTGCAGAAAATCTCACTTCTTTTACTGAAATAGCAATAGCAACAGCAACAGCCGCAGGCACCTGCAGGCCTCATGCGATTAGATTGGTCTGTTCTGACGAAAGCGCTTGCTGTATGTTCTACCCCATAGGAGCCAGGGTGCTGGAAATGGGGAATAATTGTTGAGGAAATCCATCCTAGGGACCTGGGAAAACCTAAAACTTCTTAAATGACCATGTGTGAGAAACATTTAAGGGTTATTGTAACTAGAAAGAGCTGAGAGAGGAAAGGTTTTACCCCCACCAGTTATATAATAATAATAATAATAATATTGGATAGCACATATCATGCAAACCAGCTCAAAGTGCATTAAATACAATAAAGAGAAGTAAGATCAATTCTTTAAAAGGGGGGGAAAACTGTTTTTGAAACTGAAGGTGCAAAGAAGAAAAATTATCCTGTACAAATGACTAAACAAGAATGTAGATATGAATAAAAGGTTTTTAATAGAAGATGGACTCCATGTGGAGGGAACCGCTTCGTCGACCAGCAGTCCCCATCGTTAACAAGCTGCGGTCCACCTCCTTTACAGTAGAATGGACAGTTTCACTAGAAAATCACATAGTGAGCTGCTTATCTGCAGAATTCTATGGGCGCAGGAAAGTGAAGGGTTTAACGGGGCGGAACTTTTAACCCTCAAATGTCCAGTCCAAAAAACTGTTGAAAATTCTGATTAGAAACTTACGTTTTCCACCATGTAGGGGGTTCTTCTCGGAAACTCCGTCTGGCACGAGGCTTTTCCCACAATATTAAAAAAGCACTTGGAACAATGTCAAATGGTAGCTCCCATATAAGAACAAACGGTAATAACAGCTTGTGCCAACAAAATCCCCATGCAGCTTCACAGGGGTTGGAATGCCTTTTCCTGTTTCTCCTGGCACTCTCCCGCTCCTCTGCTTTTGTCTTTCCTCCATCATTCTCCCTCCCAGTAGCTGTTTACTGTCTGAGACACTCTCTGTATGAATTTGCGGTCTCTCTCCCTCTCTGTATGAATTTGCGGTCTCTCCCCCTCTCTGTATGAATTTGCGGTCTCTCCCTCTCTCTGTATGAATTTGTGGTCTCTCCCTCTCTCTGTATGAATTTGCGGTCTCTCCCCCTCACTCTATGATTCGTGGTCTCTCCCCCTCTCTGTATGATACGCGGTCTCTCCCCCTCTCTGTATGATACTCTGTTTTGGTACCGGTACAAATGCATGCCCGTTTGTAGATCCATGGATCTGCCTATTGCCGGCACTGAAGGCTTTCCGTGATGGTGTTGGAGTGTCATCTTTGAGGTTGTGCGATGGTTCGATCCGCCCTGCTTCCACTTTCTATTGGCTCCTTGAGATTGTTTTCCTGTCACCACTTGCCTGGTGTTAATGTGTGCTTTGTGTGTTTGTTTAATGTCTGTGTCAGGATTGGCTTGGTTGTACACCCTACAGTGCCGTCATTCGTGTCTGGGAGTACATTGGTGTGGCTTTCTCTTTTGCTCTGTCTGTGTATTGGTTTGAAGTTGGCTGTATGTGTAAGCCTTTGTATCGCGGTGATTTTGATTGTGCATAGTGGTGCGAGGGTAATGGTGCGCATGTCATTTAAAAGGCAGTCACTGGTGGGCGAAAATCATGGCAACATTCTGAGCTGCTGCCTGTAAAACGACCTCGTTAAACCACCTGACAGCTGATTCCACATGTGGGTGCTGGCCCTAATGCTAGACATAGCAGCAGCAGCAGCAGCAGCAGCAGCAGCAGCAGCAGCAGCAGCAGCATAGACAACGCCTACTTTATGCATGTGTG
>JAOYSI010000616.1:7665-18006 GCA_025775065.1 Hiodon alosoides | reverse complement strand
GGAGTGACTGGGTCACAGATCAGATCAGACCAGACTCTTCAGATGCGTGGAGTGACTGGGTCACAGATCAGATCAGACCAGACTCTTCAGATGCGTGGAGTGACTGGGTTACAGATCAGATCAGACCAGACTCTTCAGATGCGTGGAGTGACTGGGTCCACTGCGTTATGCGTGTGGAAGTTTTGCTACATCAGTGTGTACACTGTCGCCCCCTGCAGGCTACATCGGGGTGGTGAACCGCAGCCAGAAGGACATCGATGGCCGGAAAGACATCCGGGCTGCTCTGGCCGCTGAAAGGAAGTTCTTCCTGTCCCATCCAGCGTATCGACACATTGCTGAACGCATGGGCACCCCACATCTGCAGAAAACTCTCAACCAGGTGACTTAGGGAGGAACCTGTGGGGTTAAACCTCAAGGATTTGGCCTAAGGACAAGAAGGTTACAGTTTAAGTTCTCTGAACCAACTGAATTTCTTGAGCATGTGTACAAAAACCCCTTTAAGTTTTCTGCGTGCAGCTCTTTAAATGGATTGCTACGGCGATTGGCAGTTTAACTCTGCTCTGTCTGTCTGTCTCTCTCTCTTACTCTGGTCTCCGTAGCAACTGACAAACCACATCAGGGACACCCTCCCTGGCCTGCGTAGCAAGCTGCAGAGCCAGCTGCTCTCCCTGGAGAAGGAGGTGGAGGAATACAAGAACTTCCGCCCTGATGACCCCACGCGCAAAACCAAGGCCCTGCTGCAGTGAGTAGTGTAGTGTGGGGGTACGGGTAGTGTGTGCCCTGCTGCAGTGTGTAGTGTAGTGTGGGGGTACGGGTAGTGTGTGCCCTGCTGCAGTGTGTAGTGTAGTGTAGTGTAGTGTGGGGGTACGGGTAGTGTGTGCCCTGCTGCAGTGTGTAGTGTAGTGTAGTGTGGGGGTACGGGTAGTGTCTGCCTGGTCCCTGTTTTGGGATTGTAGGTACACAGACAGGAAGTTGAATCAGACAGGAAATGAATCCAGACGGGCTGTTTATATGGATGAACTGAGATGAACCCTGGTGAATCACACACAGGATGGTGCAGCAGTTTGGGGTGGACTTTGAAAAGCGGATCGAGGGATCCGGGGACCAGGTGGACACAGTGGAGCTGTCGGGCGGCGCCAGGATCAACCGCATCTTCCACGAGCGTTTCCCCTTTGAGCTGGTCAAGGTGCGTTCCAGACCGTCTCCCAGATGAATGGTTACCTGTGGTCGATGTGGGAGAGGGTGAGGATAAGCCCGACTTCTCCACGCAGATGGAGTTTGACGAGAAGGAGCTGAGGAGGGAGATCAGCTACGCCATCAAGAACATCCACGGCGTCAGGCAAGTGGCGGAGTGCCGCGCTCCTGCTCTGTGGTGGAGGGGGGGGGGGGCCCGGGGGGGGGCGGGGCTGGGCAGATAGACAGGATTGCAGTGCAGTACACTGTTCACACTTCACTTGTTCTGTACACCCCCCGTGTCTTCTCTCTCTCTGCTCCATCAGTGGTGCCACTTCTCCATCTGTCCTGCCTGTTTTACTCCACCCGTCTTTCTCTGAGCCCCCCTTTCCCTACAACTGACCCCACAACGAGCTCATGCGTGTTTAAAAACAGTCTCCAAAATAGCTCAGTCTGGAAAAGTAAGCGTTTGTCTTCCACATGACTTCTAAACCTGTTTCATTCTCTCCTTTTCTCTCTCGCTCTTTTTGCCCCCACTTCTCCCCCGATTGGCTACGTTTGGGCTTAAACCCGCCCACCCACTTCTTGACGTGTGTGTGTGTGTGTGTGTGTGCATGGGTCTGCTCCCCTTCTGCGCTTTGTCTTAATGCCCCACGCTGCCCTGTGTCTCTTATGCCCTTCTTTATCGATACCCTGTGTGTGTTTGTGGTTACGTGGCCGCCTGTGTCTGTCGTCTTGGCCTGTGCCTCGTGTCCGTGTCTGTGTCTGTGCCGGTGTTGTCTTGGCCTGTGTCTGTGTCGTCTCTGCGCTGTAGAACGGGGCTGTTCACTCCAGACCTGGCGTTTGAAGCCATTGTGAAAAAGCAGGTCATTAAGCTCAAGGAACCCTGCCTCAAGTGCATTGATCTGGTCATTCAAGAGCTGATCAACACGGTCAGGCAGTGCACCAGCAAGGTACGCCCAGCAGGGTGCGCCCTCCAGGGATGGGATGGGTGGAGGGCACAGGACCCGCAGGTTGCACCCTCGGGGCGGGGGGGGGGGAACACTGTGGGTTCCCCGTGTGACCGGGCCTGGGCCACTGCTGTAAAGGCCGGCCCCTGACAGTTAGGCAGCTGTCTGACACTGAGTCAATTTTTAAAAGCACCTGAACTCGTTTCCCCACCTTCAACTTGTAGTAGTCGGTTTTGTTCTTCATGTTAAGAGCTGAGCTGGAATGGAAACCAGACACCAGAATGGTGAAATCGGCGGGCGGTGTGGGCCGGTCTGACGGGACAGAACCCGAACTGTGCGGACAGCGCCACCTTGTGGTGTGCCTCCTGCCCGCTCCTCTGCCTCCCCCCCTCCCCATCCCCAGGCATGTGGTGTTGGCTTCTATTCGGACAAGCTGCACGTTTTCGCCCCTCTACTGTTTCACCTTGTGCAGTGTTCCCCCAAGGGCTCAAACCCTGTGCCTCTAGAACCTTGACCTGCTGCTGTCCGAAGCCAATCAGTGGCCCTCTCTTAATGAATCGGCCAATAGTAAACGGGAATGCTCTGTGAGGGGGCGGGGGTTTGTCCTCTTAAGTGACTAGTGGCATATTCTGGGTTGTCCCTGTTCATTCCTGTACATGCTGTTGAATGTCTATATTCGTACCTCAGGTACATGTCGCGCCGTGGAGAACCTGCAGCTCGTCCTTTTTGGATTTTTTGCTGTTTTTGCTTAGATGGGAGTGGAAACTAACGGACTAAACTGTAATATATCTTTTGTCTCTTATTTCTCTTGCTGTCCCTCTCCCTGTTCCTTTTTTTTTTTTCTTCTCTCTCTCCTTTGTTCTACATTTCTCCTTTTCAATTTGTGCTCTCCCTCCTCACTCCTCCTTCCCTCCCATTTCACTCGATAAACACCCCAACCCACCGTAATTCTTCAGAACCGGGCTCTTCACGCCCGACCTGGCTTTTGAGGCCATTGTGAAAAAGCAGATCCTCAAACTGAAAGAGCCCAGTTTGAAATGTGTCGACCTGGTTGTGTCTGAGCTCTCCACCCTCGTCAGAAAGTGTACCGAGAAGGTAAACCAAAGAGCGGGCTTGGGTCAGACCAGGGGGCCGTCTGGCGGTGGGGCCAATGCAAGAATGGATGAAAGGATGAATACCGCCCCCCCCCGAAACCAACCTCTCCCTTTTTGTGTGTCCCGTGGAGCCTCTAACCCCCCCCCCCCCCCAGTTGATTACACCCCTGTCTTGAGAGGGAGTGCAGGCCTTTTCATTGCTCTCCGCCCTGCCTCAGCCCGGTTTCAAAGGGGCGAGCCCGCCATTCGGGACGTGATTGGCTGGAGCTGTTGCAGTGTGTGTATAGATATAAGAGCGCATGGCGTGAGAGATGAAAGGCCCCTCCCCACGCCAGCACTGCTAATGGTGTGCCGCAATTGGTCCTGGTGACTCTTACCCACAATGCTTTGTGTTTGTGTAGACACCACCCCAATTAAAAACCCTCCCTGGCCAACCGGCTTCCTGCACCCCACTCCACTGTCTCTGGGCTCTCTTACCCTCTCTCTATTAGCGTGATATTTAGTGTGGTCTTCCATCCTCCTCTCTGGTCTCGATTTACCGCCAGGCCGTGAACGTTTTCCGCGGAGCTAGGCGCTGCTCAATGCACGGGACCGGACACACTCGTGAGCTAGGGTCGGTTCTGTTGGGGTAACCTGCTCCTCATTAACCCCCAGCCCGTTTCAAACAGACATTCTAGGGTGTGACGGGGAAATCCCCAATGCCACATTGTCAGTGTAATAGGATTTTGCATTTAAATTTGGTATGGAGGGCTGTTTATTTGTATTGTTCAAACTGGCGGAACTGTGGTCCCTCACGGAGACAAAACTGTCAGTGTTAATTTTAAACATGTCCCCCTGCAATGTCCCTCTTGTGTCTAGGTGGCATTGGAATCCACTGGTCTCTTAAAAAGTTTGAGAGGAAATACAAGGTAGCCATTGGAGAACTCCTTTGAGCAGTTGCAGTTGAAACTGATGAGTCAGTGTCGCCACCTTGTGAAAGGACTGGGAATAACAGCGTCTTGAAACCCCACTCTTATCTTTACTGCCACCCTCTGGCCAGGTCTAGAACTGCAGTTTCCTTCGGAAGCTTCTCCTTTTCTTTCCCTACTAACATGCTACTAATAAGAAAAAAAAAAATCGTCACGTTTTGGCTTCAGCTTGGAATGACCAAGATCACACTCTGTATCCGTGTGAGGTTTAACCGTTTATTCAGGCAATCAATTCGGTCTGGTCCATTGGACTCTAGCCTATTGTGTCGCAAAGTATGAGAAAATGAAACCTGGTCACTTCAAACTGATGGTCATCAGCAGTCTGTGTACACTGAACCGGTGGTGGGTGTGTGTGTGTGTGTGTTGTGGAAAAAGGCGTGGTGCGTGCGTTACCTGGGGTTGTGCATTGCTTAGTGTGGGTTAAACGGGGAGTTTGTGTGGCCTTAATAGTGGTGGGTTGGCGTGCGTGGCATTAAGGGGGGTGGGTTGGCGTGCGTGGCATTAAGGGGGGTGGGTTAGTGTGCGTACAGCGCCTGCAGTTCTCAGTCTGTACCTCGCAGCTGGCTTCCTACCCCAAACTGAGAGAGGAGACTGAGAGAATCGTCACCACCTACGTCCGGGAAAGAGAGGGCAAGACCAAAGACCAGGTGAGACCTTGGGGGGTCTGTGCTCGCGGTTCAGGTGAGACCTTGGGGGGTCTGTGCTCGCGGTTCAGGTGAGACCTTGGGGGGTCTGTGCTCGCGGTTCAGGTGAGACGTTGGGGGGTCTGTGCTCGCGGTTCACGTGAGACGTTGGGGAGTCTGTGCTCGCGGTTCACGTGAGACGTTAGGGGGTCTGTGCTCGCGGTTCACGTGAGACCTTGGAGTCTGTACAGAGACGTACTGGAGGAATTTGATTTTCCTTGTTGACACGATGTCTTATTGTTGGCAGCTCAGTTTTGAATTCACTGTTGCAGGTTCTGCTGCTGATCGATATAGAGCTCTCCTACATCAACACCAACCATGAGGACTTCATTGGCTTCGCCAAGTAAGTCTCGTCACTAACCCCGTCCATTTAAAGAACCATGTTCAAAACACTACCAAAGTTTATGTATGAATTAATACACCCCGGTTGCAGCCCCCCCCCCGGGGGCCCGGGGGGGGGGGCGGGCTTTTCATTTCACCAGTGTGTTATCTACTGTTCCACATGGGCACAGAAGGCTGTCGGAACAACACGAAGGAGGAACTAACATTTTAAAATGACAAACGGAGTGGTGCCCATCAACAGGTATTCTACGGGTGTCGAGAGATCCTATATTGTTAAGGTGAGCTATACATCTGTATGCTGTAAAAGTTTCAGACATTTAGATTTTTTTTTCCACATCTTGAATATGAATCGTCTAAGCTAAGTTCTCTTTTCCCTCACCAAATAGTCCGATACAACGATATTATGAATAATGCTAATATCAGGGGTTTACGGAGACCCTTCCACATGGGAACACGCACCATCTCCCTCTTTCTTCTGCAAATAAGATTTAATTCCTGCAGGTTGTTTTGAATTGTTATCTACCTGTAAAGTCTTGCACCACTGAGAATAAGCCAGTAAGATCAAATGTTCCTGCACTTTCTTCAGTCAAAATGTCATCGGTTTTTCACCATTAATCCCAGACCACTTGAGGATATGCAGTTTACCTCTACTCTCATTCAACCATCACCATGCTTAATTATTTGCTTCAAGCAAGGCTCAAGTAAGTCTCACTTATATCGTCATTATATATATATATATATATATATATATATATAGTCCAAAATCCAGGGAGTTACACTTTTGATCCGTCTGTCGAAAGCCTTTTTGACATTTGTTTTGTGTTCCTATAACTGTGTTCTTGTGCATCCCATAACTTTTGATGATGTAAACACTTTTTCATTGATATTTCACGAGGTTTGATAATCACAAAAAAAGATCCCCAAGCACCAACACCAGAGCAGTATCTGAAGTAGGGTTTTACAAACTAACTACTGAAACACAAACGAGAACACATGTATGTACAATTTAAAAAGGGTGCGGGATCACAGGACAGAGGGCAGACACAAACAAACAAAGTAAACGGCAGATGTCATTAAAAACACGCCGGGAGTTAGAGTCTGCAGGAGGAGATCAGAGCACGAAAAGAAGGATGTTTCAAAACTTGTCTCCCCACACTTTGCTATTTTAACCAATCAATGAAATACTGCAGTCGTGAGTGACCTCTCTTCTGTTGTTGGTTTGAGCTTACTGCCACTGACGTCCTCAATTTGACGTGGGTCTTCTACTACTTCTACTCCATAAGTATAAAAGTACTTCTCCAACTTGCAAGACCGCTTTATGGCTTTTTCCGTTATGGGTGTGGACGTTTACAGATTAGATGCGTTAGATGGTTTTCCACAAATGCACCTTGATCAATTGAAGTTTATTGAGAAATATGACTGATTGGGTACAGATGCTCATTTACAGTTTAATCGTAGCCGTGGTTAAAGATTCAGACCATCAGCGAGGTTTACGCTATATTGCATTGATAAAAGTCAAAGAAGTTTTAACGGATGATCCACACGACATTCATGTGTTGTGAATCCTGAATGAGTCTAAGGCGTCTGTGTGTGTGTGTGTGTGTCACTGTCTGGGTGTGTGTGTGTGCACATACCTCACACTTAATTAAATCAGTGCAACCTTTTCACAATACAAACGTAGCACAGCATGTAGCATTTACCCTGCCAAAAAAAACACTTAAAAAAAAAAAAAAACCAGACTACTGGAAATTCATTCAAATCTTGCTTCATCCTCAGCAATTTTGTTGAGCACTAGCACATTATCTATGACTTTTGGGTATTAAACACTCCTGAGAGTTTTAAATCCATACACACTCTTCACTCTTAAAATCAGTCCTTCTGTCGCCACAAAGCAGTCGGTCCTCAAGACTAGGAGAAACATGCGTGTGAAACTGATATCTAGGGGATATCTGGGGAATTGAAATGAAGCGAGCAGATGGCAGTTTTGTGAAAAAGCACACAGGCAACTAATTAGTGTGAAACTGTAAGAGGAGTTCACAGGTACAATGCTAAACCGGGGGAAATGAATACATGGAAATATTATCCTTATGCTATTAAAGTAAACAGACATGCAAAACACTGAAATAAAGATGCCTTATAGTTATCCATAAGGATATTTAAATATTGAATATTATTACGCTATTTGCTCGATATAATATATCCATTCTTGGTCTTCACTCTGGTTCTTTTGCTCTTAGCTGTTCAATCAGTGGTAAGTATCCAAGAGTAATGTAATCTTGGCAGTCTGATAGTTTTAAGGTTAAACACTAAAACACACACACTCTCACACAGACACACACACACAGACACACACACACAGACACACACACAGACACACACACACACACACACACACCCTTCTCTGACCCACCTGCAGTTCCGGGATTGCAGGCCCGCGCTCCGGGCAGGAGCCGGAGAACCGGGTGAGGGGAGAGGGCAACACAATAGGATAGGGGCTGACAAAGCTCTTGACATCGCAGGCGGGGGGCGAGGCCTCCTCCCGGTCCATCAGGACCCGCTCCAGCACCACAAACTGGTTCCACGGCAACCAGACGGTGCGCTTTTTGGTGAGGAACGGGGAGCGTTGGAAGAGAAGTGTGATGGAGATTCCCCCAGCGGCGACCATGTCAAAACTAGAGGAGTGGGCACAGGGCGGGAGCCTTTAACTTCAGTTTACACATGCAGCTGGATGTGTACTTTGGTTCATGCATTTTTGCAAGGCGTTCTTCGAATATTAAACGAATATTTTTTATTTTTGTTCCCTGGGTCCATGAAAAGTTGACCCGGGCTGGAGTAGAACATGAACGGTTTTCAGTGCGTATCCTACGGCTGATGAATTAGGAGCACTCCCCCTACCTGCCGTCCTGACGGCTGATGGTGAAGCCGTACTCTGGGTGATGCTGGAAGCTGACATTAACTCCCACCAGCGGCGTCCCGTCCACCGACACAACCTGTCCCCGGATCACAGAGGCACGACTTTGGGATACAGGGGGAGAGAGTGAGGGCATTGGTTATCTGACATGGCAGTGGGCATCAGCAAAGATTCTAGCATTTCCATTCTTATTATCTTCCAGTTCACTTTCCCGCCTCAGGGATCAAGGAATGATTTTTTTTTCTCCTTCATTTGGCTCTAGGTTTTCTGGGTTCTTAAAGAATTTATCCTTGAAAATACAACCTGCTAAGAACTTTGTGACAATTCCAAAAAATTAAAACTTAGAATAAGAGTGTGAGCTGAGAATTTTACAAAGAATAACCTGTTAGAAGTATGTACAATGCAGAGATACAGATTTTCTACCTTTCCATCATAAGCTATCCTATTGCTACTGCCACTTATAAAAATAACAAACACAAGAGTAGTAGTAATGGTGTTTAAACTATATCATAATAATCTTTTGGCCAGCGGAGAACATTATCTCTGAGGTAGATGCTCATGGCTTTATGATAATTTATTTTTATATTTGATGGTTATTACAGAAAGACATACCAGTCAAAAGCAGTGGGGCTAATCCTCAATACTCCTGCACTGTGTAAATCAACCCTAGTGTAATCTATCAAACCCGGGCACACGCCGTCTCCCCACTGCTTTTGAGAAAGGGGAGTTTAGTCTCTGTGTGACGCACGTGTTAGAGGGCCTTATATCTACCTAACATCCCGCCTTCAGACCAAACCTCGAGGAGGTCAAAGGCCCTGAAAGCCTAATGGTTTCAGCACCTTGACTAATTAGTAACTGCAGAATCTCTAAGGTTACCAGATTCCTTTTCCATACAGTTCTGATGCAAACTGTAGATTCTTCTGACACACATTTGACCTAGGGCAGAACGGACGGATGAATAAAAGGCTCTTTTTTTTTATCGGTCTTGTTTGGAGTCAAGAATGGACCTTGAACAAAATTAAACAAACGCTAACGGAGGACGGTGATATGTGGCCACGTTTGAGGGCATCTGACCTAGGTCAGGACCAAAAGACCTATCAAAAAGAGATGTGGAGATATTGTAAGATATTAACACTGACAAGGGAAAGGGTTTACATATCCATTAGTACCTATTAGTACCTAGTAGCAGCACATTTGAAACTTTCTCATTGATTTATTTTTTAAAAAGGCATCAGTGAGTGAAATAATATTAAAGCGGGCACATTTAATTGATATATTCCCAGGCCCAAGCCAATGGAGTGTTTTTCCTGTTTCGTACCAAATAAAAGCCATCTGTAGTGTTATGACGCCATCAAATTTTACAACGAAGAGCTTTCGGGACACGTCACAAGAGCGTGCATAGCACACACCAAGCCCAAGTCATTTGACTCGGACAGGGACAAGCACAGATAATCAGCCACAGCTCAATGCCGCGGCGCCAGCGGGACGGCACCTGCTGTCGAACGGGACGTCCCCAGGGAGGACGTGGGTGCTGGCCTTTCCAATCAGGAAGCGGACCCGGTCGAAGAAGGGGCGCGGGAAGGGTGAGACAAAGGGCGTCTGGCTCTGCTGAATAAGCTGTAGTGGGTCAGGAGATCCCTGGCACAGGGGTCCGGTAAAGCAGCTGGCTTGCTGGCAGCAGTCTGGGTCCACGCAGTCCGTTAGTCCGTCTGAAACAGAACCGCACACGCAGTCCGTTAGCCCGTCTGAAACAGAAACGCACACACAGTCCGTTAGTCCGTCTGAAACAGAAACGCACACGGAGTCCGTTAGTCTGTCTGAAACACACACGCAGTCCGTCTGAAACACACACGGAGTCCGTTAGTCTGTCTGAAACACACACGCAGTCCGTTAGTCCGTCTGAAACAGAAACGCACACACACAGTCCGTCAGTCCGTCTGAAACAGAAACGCACACACAGTCCGTCTGAAACAGAAACGCACACACAGTCCGTCAGTCCGTCTGAAACAGAAACACACACACAGTCCGTCAGTCCGTCTGAAACAGAAACGCACACACAGTCCGTCAGTCCGTCTGAAACCGAAACGCACACACAGTCCGTCAGTCCGTCTGAAACAGAAACACACACACAGTCCGTTAGTCTGTCTGAAACAGAAACACACACACAGTCCGTCAGTCCGTCTGAAACAGAAACGCACACACAGTCCGTCAGTCCGTCTG
>JAOYSI010000615.1:0-18007 GCA_025775065.1 Hiodon alosoides | reverse complement strand
ATATAACATAGAATAACACAAATTGTAAACATATTTCAGCTAGCAGTAACGATCAGCTATTTGTTGTTTTATTATAATCTAGACGTGGAACTGTTATAGTTTTTGTTCTAAGAAACTCCACTCAAACGTCCCGTCACAAGACACGAAGCAGCTACTAGTAACGTTATTTCCTTAGGTCAGTTAGCCGTCTTTAGTTAGCCAGCCCGCCAGCCAGCTAGCTAGCTAGCTAGCTACCCACCTACCTACCTACCTACGACTGCTGCTGCTGCTGCTGCTGCTTAAACATTATCGTACCGAAATTATACTCAATACAACATAATGTATTTACCTCTCACTGACCAGAACCACGTCAGCATCGGTCCACTGTTTAAAAATGGACGGGAGTAGTTTCCTGAAGACGAAGAACAGTCCGGGGAAAACCACGACGCCGCAAGCTAACACATGCAACATCCTTGCGTTGCCCTCGTTCCGCTTTCCAGCTATAATTAAAATGGATCCAGGGGAGAAAGCTGGCAGTGTTCAAACGCCACGTTTTAATACCCGTAGTTGGGATTCGTTGTATACGCTATAGGCTGCATTAGTGCTCACACCACCAGCAGCGATACAGTCACCAGCGACCGCTGCGCTTTTCCCTACCTCAGCAACAGCTCTGTGTTGTTGTATACTACACTAGCGGTGGAGGCATCCGGCGATTGATTACTTTTCTCTTCTAGCGTAAAGCCGTCAGCGAGCTTTCAATATCTAAAAGACTGCATGTCGTTTAATAAATCGAAAAAGCTTCTCGAGTATCACATTTGTCTACAGTAGGCCCACAGTCTCTTATAGCGTTGACAAAATACAAAACTATGAAGTGACATTAATATACCATACGTTTTCTTGTAGATATGTTAGCCAAAAAGCTAACTTCAGGCACATTCATCAGTAGCTCGACAAGCGATCATACTTCCTGAACTACTCTTAAAAGGATGCCACAAATATAACAATAAATTCCAATACAAGATTCAGTACTTTCACAGGACAGCGCCCTCTATGAATATGGGGACACGTTACATCTATTTCGGCGTCGTCTTGGTGCAGTTTCTAATCAAACGAATTTGGAATTTCTGAAATGCATTTAAAAAATACTTAATTACATGTGAACGGCATTGAACACTGAGATACAACCAATTAGTGACATTAGTTTAATAATTAGGCACGTTAATTTCAAATGTTCTAACATAAACAATAACATTTCAGGACATTTCTCTTTTGACAAAATTATTGGGACACCTACACATTACACCGACATCCCATTCTAAATCCATAGGCATTAATATCAAGTTGGTCCCCTCTTTGCAGCTATAACAGCTTCCCCTCTTCTGGGAAGGCTTTCTACAAGATTTTTGAGTGTGTCTGTTGGAATTTTTGCCCATTCTTCCAGAAGAGCATTTGTGAGGTCAGACACTGACGAGAGGGCCTGGTTCGCAATCTCCATTGCAGTTCATCCCAAAGGTGTTCGATAGGGTTGAGGTCAGGGCTCTGTGCGGGCCAGTCAAGTTCTTCTAAATTTCAAACATTTTTTTGTTTTAAAAAATTGAATAAAAAACTCAGAACCTATTAAACAAATCTGGCCAGAGTGAATGATGCTCTGCTTTGTTTTCATCTTTGTCTGATGTTTCATCCTCTACTTCTCCTGCCTACTCCTTTGCCTCAATTGCAACCCTGCAAACTATTCCCAATGCTGAGCATGGCGTCCTAACTCTCACCTCTTATTCAATATCTTATTTTCAAAGAAGGGGGAGGGGAAATACAGAAGATAACTCAATACCACAAACAAACACTCAAGCAAACGTAATCTATCTAGTTTTGTCAAATACTGTCCCCAGTTGTGTCTATGTACATTTAATTGCCATATGCTACTTACCCAGTTTCTATGTCCTGCAACTAGTCTGAATTACCAGAAATGAAAATTGCTGTTATAATTGTATTTGATTGTACAAGGATCAGTATTGGTTATAAGCTTCTCGCTTTGTGACATCTCATAAAAAAGGTTCAGGTAACTGTAATTTTACAACTTCCCCTTTTAATCAATCACTGTTTGCCTGCAGATAACATGCAAATAACCAGCTTCTACAAAAATAGGATTTTATGACTCTATAATACCAAATATGAGTTTCTTACCATGTGTATCAGGTGAGATACTGGATGAATATCTTTGATAACTCAAAAAAAAAAACAAAAAAACATTGGGTGTCCGGATGTCAAGAATAAAAATATAAAACTGTCCCGGAAGAAGTAAACTAAACATCACAGCTCAGGGGAGTGCAGGATCTTCAAAAACCCAGGGGAACCGAGGATTTTAAAAAGTGGTCAGTTCTAATGCTTTATCAATGCTTTTATTTATTATGCTATCTCTCATCCAACTTGCTGGTGTAAACTTAAAAATGTATATTTCCAAACAGGTTTTAACAGCAAAAACTGGTGATGTTTCTCAAAGCTAAGAACTTGCAGTCTCTGTAGTAAATAGGGAAATTAATTTCACAGACATGCAGTGAGTAATGTGAATAATCTGCTGTCTGGTAGACGTTTAGCTGAAAAATGTGCTTTGAATTTTTGTATTCTAGATGGTCTTGAGATTTGAGATTCTAGGCTCATTTACTGTAAATTAAATTTGCATTAACAAAATATAAATAGAATCTTTCGTCTAACATCTTCCTCCTCTGTCTGGATAGCCAGAACCCAGAACCTATTGACGGCATCATGTTCAGAAGCGTCCGAATTCTTACATTGATTCTGCTCTGGACAGGTAAAGTTTTTACCTTCCACCTACTCAGCCCATTCAATTGAGGTCAGTAATTGAGGCTTTCTAGAAATAGCCAGGTATGCCCAGGTGCCTTTCTGATGACTTTTGACAGAATGGCAATTTGTTTTCTTTTTTGTGTTCTCAGCCACCTTCACTATACATCTACAAGCTATGTCCACAACTACCACAATTTCTTCTGAAATGAACGAACAACACCAGAGCACAGTGGAACCAATGACAGAGGGGAGCACGTCCAAGAACTTTCCTTCTGCCTCAGACCAAATCTCCCACTCTCCTAATATCTCCCCAGTAACCCCTGGAACGCTATCAGAGGTGCCTGCTGAGGGGCTATCACCAGGGGAGGCAGCAGGGGTCGCTATCGGCACCATTGCTGGAGTGGCAGCAGTGGGTAAGTCTGTCCAATTGGACACTCCTACCCCAACCCACCAGGAAAAAGTCTCACATGCGTTTGCATTCATGGGTACCAACACTGAACATCCATACTCAAAATCAACGTCATAGACACTATATTTGATCAGAAAGTACATTTATATTTTTCTTTATTTTGACAGGGACACAGTGTATCCTGATCAGGGGATGTCTAATGTTTACTTCCAGTTCAGTCAGATGATCTCTCTCTGTCATTCAGGTGGGGGAATCTTCGCTGGTCTGAAATTCACAGGGCGACTGGGCTAAACTCCACCAACATAATGGGGCCAGGAGGCAAAGAAAACTTGTCTGTTGTTCCGTCTTGGTTTAGTGTAGGGGGTGGCATGTTTGATAAAGGAAACTTAGATCCCTGGGCGTTTTTCAGTTTTTTAATGTTTACAATTAATGTTTTATATGATATAATAATATTAATATAATTTTCAAAAATGCATCTGATTAATTCATAATGTACTGAATAGCAAATACATCTGTCATTGTGTTACTCAAGGGATTTAGTTACTGGATTAAGTCACTGGTACCCATTCAAAATATTTACTACCAATGACCATTAAATGAATATATTTTGAAAATAAAACATTTTACTTTTTGCTTAAACCTTTAATGTAGTTTTTATTACTTACTACTATTAATTAAGACTTAGATTACTAATTTACCCAGCAGCTGGGGGATATAATCTTTGCTTTTATTTAATCTTAATAGTATCACCGTAGTTTGCTATAGATAAAGTAGGATTGCTGTATCTATTTGTCATTGCCTGAGAAAGATTTATTTCTGAGGATATATATGTTGCAGCTGTGTTCAAGAGCAACAGAAATACAAAGCAATGGCTCAAATTTGCTGATCATAATTTGCCAAGATGGCCTGATAGCAGGCAAATAATAAAATAAGAATCAGTGGAGACCTCAACAGGCCAACTGCCTAATTAATCCAAATTAAAGTCAAGTAAGTGATCTGAGCACTAGCAGGTGAAAATACATCTGAACCCTGGGATCTCTGGTTACATTGGTGGAGTGCGGTGCCCAGACCACTGGAACTGGTGACTGAGAAATATTGTGTTTGCTGACCATCTTACTCCACTCTGCTGGAGCTCTTAACAGAACAGTGTATAAAATATTTATTCCTTCTAAACAGTTCCTTTCTTAATAGGATCCAGTTTAATCCAGTTTGCTTATTTAGTGTACTAAGTTCCTGTGCCCAGACCTTGCAGAGGAGAATAAAGAACAAAGAAAGCAGGGAGGAATAAGAAAAGAGAAAGGGGCAAATAGAAAATATAGGGATGTGTAAAAAGTTGTAGAGTAGTTAAGTAGTAGAGGAGGCAGGAAGAAAGAAGAACTCCTAGACGGAGAAATACTTCAAACAACTACCCTTAAAACTGACAGTGTGATGGAGATGCATGTATATAGCTGCACTCAGCCATTTTTGTTCCTGTTTCCTTTTCCAACCCTAGTCATATATATGACTGGCCCTCGAGTTATAGCCGCACAAAAGCAGAAGTTAGGATAGACTTACAGAGTTAATTACTTTGTGTGGGGCAGGAGAATATTGATTTGAAAGGCAGGCAAATGTTTACAATGAGATAGTGGAGGACATTTGCTGTTCCAAAAATTTGGCAGTGACAGTGCTCTTTTCCATCCTCTAAGTTATCTATTGTGTAACAGTAAGCCCCACCCATCTACTATCCCACTCAGCTGTGTGATCTATTATATATGTTTGTATAAATATTTTTTCCCATTTTGAAAAGATATTTTACTGTTACTTTTAGGCATGTTCATGCTGACCATGCGATAGTCTGTCTTGAAGGAGTAGTGTAACTCCTGACACCCCGATTGGGCTAGCAGAAATAATTCTACCCTTCTCTATTCAGAAGATGTTCCTCACAAATTGATCATCTGTTTCAGCCTTGAAACTTAATTTACACTATCACTGAGAATGCACACAGAGAGCAGAATTAACGAATACCTGGAAAGGTGTCCAATAAGGCATACATGAACAAATTACATACATTCACAATTGCTCAATGCTCCCAGTCTGATCCATGTATGATTAATAATTATTGTGTAGTCGGAGTTTGACCACTTATTCTTCAGCTAGGCTACATGCCTACCCTTGTCCCTGGTTTTCCTAGTTACAAGTTTAATGCATAATTAAGAAATCAATAAGTCACAATTTGTGAGAAGTAAATAAGAAATATATAATTTTGTGCAAAGAAGTCACTTTGAGAAGTTTTAATATACTAATAGTCTAGCACTTGCGGTGTTGCACAGTACTCTTTTTGTATGAGAAAAAGACTATTTTAATGCAATATAACAAATATAATTTTCAATCAATAGAACGAGATAAGTATCTTTGAATTCACGCTCCATTAATACTTAAGGGACAGAATCAGGACAGGAGCAGGACCTCTCAAGTCGAAAGAGAAAATAATTTTAATTTTAAAAGATTTTTTCAATTTGTTTTATTGATGTTTTACATCTTATATGATATGTTTATGTCTCTACTGTGTGGTGGAGTACTGTGTTGTTGACGAATTATAGTTATTCTAGTCTATTCTTATATTAAGTTTACAAATAGCTTTCTACATTGTAATCTTTTACAATTTTACAAAATGAAATGCTTACTTATTACAATTTTACAAAATTACTTACAGAACTGTATGTGCCCAAACCACTTCTTTACAACTCAGAATCAGTTTGAAACTGACGTATTAAAGTGCTTTGTAATTAGCTAACTTAATAATTAAGTTAACTTGATAATTAGATAATTCGGTTTGACGGGTCAAAAAAAACTTTGACTATTTTTAACCATGTCTGAGAAATGCTATTTCAGTTAGTCCAGTTTAAATGTGCAATTTAGTCTAAGAGCAGTCTTAATTGGTGTCCGGCCCCCGGTGTCCGCCCCCTAGTGTCATAGGTCTCCCTACTTATTAAGTCTCAAGGACCCAAATTGTCCACCAATTATTACTTCACCCTATTTGGAATTATTTCAAAAACCTTTAAAAACCTTCTCACAAAGTCCAATTTACACCAACTGTAGTTCTCTTTGTACCAGGCCCAAAACTCAATTGTGAAGGAAAAGTTTCTATAGAAGCAGAAAATAGCTACATACTGATACACAGTAGTATTTTCTTTCAAAATATATGCTTTGAAATTTTCTTGTCCTTACTTAATTCCCTCAAATCAAAAAACATATCTCTAATTACCTAAAAGCAGTTAGATAGTAATAATGTGACCTCATTGAATGCACACGTTAAGCAGTAATGCAAATTGTTGTGGCTTTAAAATAGCTTAAATCTGATATGTTGAGGTAATAACTGATCAGCCTATTTCATGCTTTTCATGCGGTGACTACACTGCCATGAAAGCAATTTAATAGCTTGTGAGAGAACAACCATAATGCAAAAAAGATATAGCCTTAATTCTTTTGGGAGCAATACAGCAAATAACCACCCAACAAAATATATTGTCTCAATCGTATTTTGAAGGTTATACCACTAGTCTAAAAAGTATGGGTACATTGAACATGACTGCATATTGAACATGACTCCTGATTGGACTGCTCCCCGCTTGGACCAGACAACTGCTGCATGCAGCTATATTTCACCTTAGAGTGCAATAGTAAAATCTAGTTTCTGGCATTATGAATCAAGACAACTACAATTCAGTGGTTAAGAAACCGAACAGGATATTGCAGGTGCAAGGCCAATTATCAACACAATCTACAAATAAAAGTTATACAGTGCTGAAATAACACAAGCTGTTGTAAACATGTTGTAAAACATAATTAAAAACTAGCTACATCAGTCCACATTAATTCGCTTATTTAAGCTACTGTAACTAGCTAATCATATTAAAATCTAAATAACCAATTAAACAAATGTTTCTGGTGGTAGTTATAGCAGTAACACCAACAGCTTCTCAAACAGGTGCATTACCAAGCAGCATGTTGGCTCAGGAGACCCTCCAGAATACAAAAGTAAGACTCTTTGGGAAGCCAAGAGAACATGTACACATCACAAAAGATTACACAAGATCAGATTAATTTTTTTCCTGTTACAGGAACTGAAAACAGTAATGGGTTACCGTGTAGAACCATCGTGTACGTTCTCTTAATTGCATAAAAAATATAGGTATTAATGTTTTCAAAACATTCTTTCCATGTTGTACTGTGTACTGTTCATATTTCCGTTCAGTTATAGCAAATGTCAGTGGCAGCCACATGGTGACATGCCCCTTCTGCCTAGGCCTCCTGTTTCAATGCCCCAGCAGGAGGCACAAAAGACATCCAGGGTGCTTTATTGCTTACAGATTGAGAGTTGGATTAGTATTACAATCAGAAAATTGAATAAATACAAAGTGAAGAGAACCTTTAACAAAGTAATATTATGGGAGGGGAAGTGGCATATTTTGAGCAAAAGAGTTCCTTTTGCAGTGCATAGAGAACAACTACACAAATCGAGCCCTCTGGGTTATTGCAAAGTGACACCACTCTGTGACGGCTGCAAACATCACCCTCCCTCTGACCTGCTCCCATAGCAATAGCGATTATGGCTAAGGGTCAGCAATTCCTGTAGCTTTACCATATGTCCTTAAACGGAAACTTCTCTCTTTCTCAGTGGAAGCATCGTTGTCTTTTCCATCAGTTGATGTTTGGAGGTGCGTAAACCAAGCCCCTTGTCTGTGAGATTAGGCCCATGCAGCTCGGCTCTTCCTTTACTGAATCTGTAGCATCCCGCTCACCTTTAGGGGGCGCTCAAAGCTGTGACAAGGCTGACAGCTCGTAGAACAGCACATAGGCGTCAATGCTGCAAACTTGGCTGGAGGACAGGCAGAGCAATGAGCATCTGGTGCAAGGAATAAAATAAAAAAAACACTGCTGCACAGGTTGAAATGGGGTAGCTATGTGGACGTCGCAGGAGAGAGAGAAAGTATGTGTGTGTGTGTGTGTGTGTGTGTGGGGCATAGTGGGAGGGGAGATAAAATCACTGACATGCAGAGACCCATGAACATGATACTACAAAGAAGGCTGCGTGGGCTAAGAGCAGGTAACAGCAGTACCGTACGAGAGGACTTGTGGTAGGCCAAAGAGACATCCTTACAAAAGAGTAACTAGGAGAGGTCTGAAGCGCCCAAAGCAACATGAAATGAACCAGGTAAACAGGACTGAGGATGAGGCAGCAGGAGAGAGATCCAGATGATCCAGTGGGTGAGAAATGTAGAAAAAGAGACGGGCCAGAAGATAGAGGAAATAACAGCTGGATAACATCTTTCATTATTCAACATCCTTCATTCTTTTTTGGTGAGCTCCCAGTCACACTATTCAACGCACACACAGACACTAAGGACCTACATGCATGAGTGTGTCAAAACCGGCAGATGATGGCCGAACTAATAACTAAATAAATCAAATAAAAGTGCTGAGACTATCAAGATGTTGAAAGAAATACATAAATAAATGCTCACATTGGTATAAATTAAATAAATAGGACAAATAATTTTTTTAAGGAAATGAAAGAAATAAGGAAAAAAATGAATAAATGTATACATTAATACAAAATAACAGTGAAAAAATAAATAAGTGAGCAAGGATGTTGAAGGAAATTAATTTATACATTCATTTATTTATGTATTTCTTCCTTCAATATGATAATGCGAGGTGTCAATCAAACATCAGCAGGTGTTATTTAAGACCTCGTTGGCTGATAAATGTACAAGTGTTGCACTAGATTACGTTTGCCTGACATCCATAGAAAAAATCGTAAACAATTTGAATGTGGGATGCCGTAATCAGAGACTTGTTAAGGCTCGCCGACGAAACATCTCCCGACTATGCAGTTTTCCCTGTGGAGGCCATTATAGAACATTTAGGACATATTGGACACAGAGGTAGACCCACTTGTCCATAACAATGCAGAATAGGTTACTCGCTGAATTAGACAAGGTTCAAGTGACAGCAGAGATGTACACCGACATCCCTTGCATCCTGTGCCCATCGGTTCAATCGAGTCATTCCGATATACTGATAGATAGCACCAAAATCTGAGAATAAAGAATTTCTGAATAGTGAACTTCTTTGTGCATTTTCTTCTGGCTTTGCAAGATCAAACTAGTCTTAAAGATGAACTTGACTTCTTTCCTTAAAGCTTTTTGATATTTGAGGTTGAAGACTACTAGGATACCAACTACAAAAAAATTCCATTCAAATGAATAGGATTCTTTGAACGTTCCAAACTCAGACTTTCTTGCATAAATGAGTGGTAGTAAACGGGGCCTTCCTGAAATTTACATATAAGGTAGAACAGATTGTACTCTTTCGAGTGATGTAACTTTGAAAAAAATATATTTTTATTTACATTTTAGATACAGAAGCTAATACAGAGTAAGACAAATTTAGTTTTATTTGTTTTATGTAAACCGAAGTGGATTCCTACCACATATTCATAGCATGGATTCTACAGAGATTCTGAAATTGATCATGTAGAACAACGGAGTTCGAATGGAACTCTTTATCCCTAGCAGGCTCAGAAAACAGTACCCTTAAAATACAGAGTATTTTTAGGACTCTCTTGCGAACTCTTCAAAATCCAAAATCTGCAAAGTGACAAATTTAAAGTTAAACTGTAAAACCTGGGGACCTATATTTATATACACACACACACATATATACATATGTGTGTGTATATAAATATAGGTCCCCATTAATTAATTTAATATAAATATAGGTCCCCCATGTTTAAATTAATCAAACTTAAAAACTAAATACACTATACGGACAAAAGTATTGGGACACCTAGAGGAGCTTTTATTACATACATACATTCTAAATCCATAGCCATTAATATTGAGTTGGTCCCCCCTTTGCAGCTGTAACAGCTTACACTCTTCTGGGAAGGCTTTCTACAAGATTTTGGAGTGTGTCTGTTGGAATTTTTGCCCATTCTTCAAGAAGAGCATTAGTGAGGTCAGACACTGATACTGGACGAGAGGGCCTGGCTTGCAATCTCCGTTCTAGTTAATCCCAAAGGTGTTTGATAGGGTTGAGGTCAGGGCTCTGTGCGGGCCAGTCAAGTTCTTCCACACAACACTCATCCAACCACGCCTTTATGGACCTTGCTTTGTGCACTGGGGAACAGTCATGCTGGAACAGAAAAGGGCCTTTCTCAAACTGTTTCCACAAAGTTGGAAGCATAGAATTTTCCAAAATGTCTTGATAAGCTGAGGCACTAACATTTCCCTTCAGTGGAACTAAGGGGCCTAGGCCAACCCCAGAAAAACAAACCCCATAGCATTATCCCTCCTCCTCAAACTTTACAGTTGGCACAATGCAGTCAGGCAGGAAATGTTCTCCTGGCATTCGCCAAACCCAGACTCCTCCATCAGACTGTCAGATAGAGAAGTGCGATTTGTCACTCCACAGAACATGTTTCCACTGGGCCAGAGTCCAGTGGCGGCGTGCTTTACACCACTCCATCAGACGATTGGCATTGTGCTTGGTGATGTAAGGCTTGCATACAGCTGCTCGACCATAAAAACTTATGCTATGAAGCTCCCAGTGCACAGTTTTTGTGCTGATGTTAATGCCAGAGGAGGTTTGGAACTCTGCAGTTATTGAGTCAGCAGAGTGTTGGCGACTTTTACTCACTATGCGCCTTAGCACTCGGCAACCCCGGTCTGTAACTTTACATGGTTTGCCACTTCGTGGCTGAGTTGCTGCGGTTCCTAAACGCTTCCAATTTGCAATAATACCACTTACAGTTGATCGTGGAATATCTAGGAGGGAAGGAATTTCATGAACTGACTGAAACCGCAGCTCTTGTGGGGTGTGACCCCTGGCCACTGCCAAAAGCGCCTATAATGGGCACGTGAGCATCAGAACTGGACCACTGAGCAATGGAAGAAGGTGGCCTGGTCTGATGAATCACGGTTTCTTTTACATCATGTGGGTGGCCGGGTGCGTGTGCGTTGCTTACCTGGAGAACACATGACACCAGGATGCACTATAGGAAAAAGGCAAGCCGGCAGAGGCAGTCTGATGCTTTGGGCAATGTTCTGCTGGGAAACCTTGGATCCTGCCATTCATGTGGATGTTACAACAATGAGTTCAAGGTGTCGACTTGGCCCCCAAATCCCCCAGATCTCAATCCAATCGAGCATCTGTGGGATGTGCTGGACAAACAAGTCTGATCCATGGAGGCCCCACCTTGCAACTTACAGGACTTAAAGGATCTTCTGCTAACGTCTTGGTGCCATACCACAGCACACCTTAAGAGGTCTAGTGGAGACATGCCTCGATGGGTCAGGGCTGTTTTGGTGAAAATAAGGGGCACAATATTAGGCAAGTAGTCATAATGTTATGGCTGATCGGTGTGTGTGTGTGTGTGTGTGTGTGTGTGTGTGTGTGTGTATGTATGTATATATATATATATATATATATATATAAATAAAATTAGGGACTATAGTAGTGCCGCATAGCGTGACAGACACACCAGAAAATCTGAAACAGCGTAACCTTTTTCCACAGTGAATTTCTGCTGGATGGCTTTGATAAAACAGTGGAAAGAAAACCGATCCAACCCCATTCTGGAACTCAATCTGATACTGAGGAGACTTTGAAGCTCTACACCAAGCCTGGGTCAGATATCGGCATAGAGAGACTAACTACATGCTTTCGTCATTTTACTACTAGGGCAATCTGATAAAAGCCTGTTTAAAATATTTATGCAATGACCCCTTGAGTGGCTCAGTCAGCTCCATAATCAGTTGCATTACTAAAAGATTTTCACAAAACTAAACTAAAAAAAGAAAAAAATATGCGTGCATTACATTTCATTGCTTTGAAATGTGGTTCTCTCATAGCCATATTTGATCATTGTAAGGCCGTTTTCAATATATCGGTTTCCACAATCTGCCATTTTACTTCTTAATTAATTAATTAATTCATTTTTTGGAGACTAACATTAACTTCTTATGGACATGCAGAGCACAGCATAATAAACTTATTGAAGAGAGACCACTAGAGGCCATTATATAGAATAGACTATTTTGGCATGCAACACTGCACTGAGGTTCCTTGAGCTACACCTCTAACTGCAGTGTGCTTGTCACCTCTCAGACATAAACGAGACAAGCTTCTACCAGGAAGTGTTGCACTCTGATGCAGAATGGCATCACCGTTGAAAATAGCACTGTCATTACACCTTCCTGCTTTGGATGGCCACAGGAATGCCGGCGGTGCTGGAACATGAACAAACACACACTCTTACTATCTGTCTGCCTGGACAGGCAGAAGCAGGTCACAATGTTATTGACAATGAACAATTGTACCAATCTCCATTTCATAATCACTAAATACAACAAGCGGAGAGATGTTTTGGGTACAGCATGGCAAGACCTAGGCTTACTAACCATGTAACATTTAGAAACGGAATACCAAATACCATAATCAGGACTTGGCTATTACTGCCAGGCTAGAATACAACAAAGGCAGCTTTTACATTTTGCCATTACTTTCAACATTAAAACACATCATGTGATAATATTTCACCAAGGGTCTCCTGTCAAAATCCAGCAAGCAGAAATCCTACTTTTCTAATTAAATCCCAGTTTCATATCAAACTCTACATTTACTGGCTTGAGACATGCCAGTTCTCCCATCCTCCTAAAGTAACTAATATAGCATTTTCTACATCATGAAGATATGATGCACCTTACAGTCGTGGTCGCGAAGTGTATAAATCGGAATAGCATCGGGAGGAAGAGAAAAATACTGAAATCGTTACCAGTGTCAGCAACAATTCTAAACTAAAGCTATTGCTATATTCTATCGGGCCAGATACACACGAAAAAAATCATGCCACACATAACGTCAGTCAAAGCTTTAGGTCGTCACTGGCTGCTACCAAACCAAACACACCCGTGGTACACAATATAAACATATGGAAACATTTTAAAGTATTCTGCAAGTTGTTTAACATCGTCCACCCAACCAAACTGAAATGTATCGAGATCTACACTAGCTAATGACTTCTAAACTGAATTTAACGTACTCCCCAATCGACATTAAATATGAACAAAAGCATTTTTCTTTGACAGCTATGCATTTAACATCATTAATGATGAACACCGTTGTAAATTATGTAGATTATGTACCCGCAAAGAATGCCTATTCTTCACTGAAGCCTTTGTTTGGAAACTCTTTAGCTCCGTTTATATTAAAGTTCAGTAGCTCTGCTACGTCCTTTGTTTTCACTACCGCACATCTGTGTGTAATACATTTAGTTGATTAGTGGCCCCTACCTTGGCTTTGTTCATGAGGAGCCCTACGAATGTAAACACCAACGCCGATCCCGACACGGTAGAACTCTTTAGTCGCAAGTCCTGCTTTAGAAAAAGTAAAGCCGTGGGTCCCCCGGAACAGTCAGCGTTTACTACTGTCGCATTCTCAGCATGACATTATTAAAGCGCCTAAAGTATTACTATTATTATTGTGCGTAGCTGGAAGACAATACGTTAACGATACTGAGCTTGCCAGTAGCTTTGTTGTACTTTGTTTGTTTATTATGTTTTTGCGTCAGCTAAAGCATGTTATATCTAGATTTCGCCACGACTAATCTTTCTGCAAACCTTACTGAAAAGCGTCGCTATACGTTGAACGCAAAAAACACAGCTGTTTTAGTTAACAGTCAAGTTCATACGTTATTAATTACTTAATTAAATATAATGAATACATAAAAGCATCAGTAAATTGTACGCACTCGCTAATACCCGTAACTATGATGGTATTATTTTGCTTGGGATTCTTAAAATGAATTAAAAAGGGTGTTCGTTTTTAGTTTTTACTACACCACGTACACCCTGTGTTGAGGGTGGTCTTCATAAAATGGTCTTGCTTTCCAGACATTAAACCCCAGCGAACGACTTTCACTGGCATACACTTCCGTAGGTGGGTGTATTTAAAGATAATTTAAATGTGCTGCCCGCATTAGCCAATAGAAAATAAAAAAAATCGATAAACGTGCAAAATTTATATATATAAATATTATAAAACTAATGTCAATGTCAATGTCAATGTCAGTTAGAGCTCTCCACTAGTCAAGACAACTGCAGACATGTTTCGCCCTTATGCTTTTTAGTGTCGCTGTTCAACCCCTTGGCAGCCGGGCTGAAGCTACCGGGTGCAGGAGTCCTGCAGTCTCTGGGCTAATGCCACTGGATGCCCCACCTCGGCCAGTGTCTGGAACCGCTTCCAGTGGCCTTCGAGAGTCAGGCCCACCCACCCCATCATGGCTTATTTGACTGTTTTATAGTCCTTCACCAAGCTGGGCTCCACCCGCTGCTGCAATAGCTGGCTGAAGGTCACGGGGACGCCAGAGCCGATCCCGGCAGGATACACCCAGGACGGGACACCAGGCCATCATTGGGCAACACACACATTCACACACACACACACACACACACACCCCTACAGGGCAATTGTAGCATGGCCAATGAACCTAACCCACAAGTCTTTGGACGGTGAGAGGAAACCGAAGAGCCTGGACGAAAACCCACGTGGACATGGGGAAAAATTGCAAACTCCTCCACCACTAATTGTCTCACTATTAATAAGGTACTAATTGCCTTAATCTTAGCAAGTCTTAAACAAAGAAAATCTAAGTGCTAGAAATTATATAATCACTATATATTCTAACATGACATCTAATATATGTAAACATATAAGGACAAAACTGCAGTCCATTCCGGTACATTTCAAGCATAGTGCAAAGTCCAAATGCATAAATAAATGCATTGATAAACTATGAAATAATGATAGTGTGTGATAATGAATGGTAGAGGGACGGCAAAGGTGTGCTAGACTAGCTCTCAATTAAACTGGTGTGAAATGCAAGGACCAGTGGAAAGGTGTTCTTGACTGGGTCTCAGTTCACCTGATGAAATGAAAGACTTTCGAGGATCCTCACTGGTAACAAGTGGAGGGGTCCATGAACTATAGGAAACTGATGCTATCATCATAAACTGATGCTATCAAAAGTAATAAATTTTTAATATGGTATATGCAAGATTTATGTATAATATAAAAGTCTAAAAGTACATTTGTCAGCCTGTTCAAAAAGATAGAAGAATATCACAATGTGTACATTTCTGGCATGATTGGATAAATCGGTGGGGCACATGAGAAAAGAAATGCATCCATTCTGTGTCTAAGTGGTCTTATCACAACGAGTACGTTTGCAGCAGGTTTTAACATTTAACATTATGCTTATATTGTAGTAAGCATTTTACTAAATAATTTTACAATGTGTTGAATTGTTTTTGGTGAGGATTGTGTTACTGATATAAGGCTTAATTTTTGTTCATTTGAAGGTTCAAACTGTGTCTTTGAGCAAATAAATAGAAACAATATAACAGTTATAGTTGGCATCTTTATGTACTTTTACTTTTTTTTGCTATTGAATGACCAGCTTCTCAACATGCACCTGTAGGACAGTTATGCAACATACTCTGATGCAACTGGATAGTTGTTGGGCCAAAAAAATGCTGAGGAGTTGTTAAAATTCAATCACAGTTCCATCCCATCTCATACATACTAGATTTTATGGCTTCATTGCCCTGACATATTGACGCCATGGGGTAATACGCAGTGAGTTCAAGAGGACATCTCTATCAGTAGCCTCCTTGTAGCACGTGAGGGCGTGCTCAGTCCGAGAGTCTTCTCCAGGGCAGACTATGCTTGATACCAGATAATCCCAAGCAGTGAGTTCAGAAAGATTCGTCACCCAGCACAAAGCACAAAGACATGAAAACTTAGATGACTGACAAAGAGTATACATTTTGACTTTGTTACTCACGCTTTAAGTAAAATATGCTGAAATGTGAACCAGAAAAAAAGGAATCGATCTTAAAATGTATGGCACATTTTCAACATTTACTGAACATACAGTACTTTAATACGTCGCTCTGGATAAGAGCATCTGCTAAATGACTAAAATGTTAATGTAAACCCAATTGGGGACATTAGTTTTGTATGGTCGGAACTGATTTTCTTAACCACACTCCCATTGCATAAACAATTCAATAACATTTTAACCTCCCGTCAAACCTCCCTTTCACCAGTGAGTAATTGGAGAAATAATATTCAGCTATTACAGTTTAATGAACGTGCAAATACTGTTAATGTTTGATGTCCTTATATGCTCAAGCTGCCCACTGTATAGTTGTCAAGCTGTGAATTTTGCATTGCTTCCCCGCTTGAAAGGGATCAACACATTACCAAGGAGATCTCAAACAGGATTCCACTCTTCTTTTATTCCAAAGATGGTTAAAGTTGACAAGATGAAAGAGGAAACCGAAAGGATACTGAAAGGTGAAAAACCTTTGAACAAAAATAGAGGTATATTCCTTTAAATTAAATAATTATCAAACAGAATTACTGTTCTCAATACTGACATGAATTTAGGCTTAATATACGGCAATCTATGAAATTTGTAATTTAACTGTAAATGTTCTAAGCCATTTAAACACATTTATACTTCAGAACCAGAATAAATCACATATAGATATTATAACACTCAGCCAGTGGCGGGTCTAGCTTGTATGGCTACATGGGCAAACTCCCCCCTTCAGCGCTCCCCCCAACCCCCACTACCCGACACAAAAAAAAAAAAAAAAAAAAAAAAAAAAACAAAGGGGCGGAATTTTTAAAAAAAATTTGTTAAAAAAAAAATCATAAGTTAACTATATAAATATCATAATATATACAAAAAGACAAAAATAAATAAAGAACTAACAAAGAAAACTAGAAACAAATTGTAGTATATAAATACAAATAAAAAGAGAATTGAATTATTACACTATTACTCACAAAAAACACAAAAAACCGAAATTGCACAAATCCTATATCACACAAATAGAATAACACACTTATAAAGTTAACCTGTTTATTACACTCTTGCACTTCAAAAAAAGAAATACACAAACTAAATTACACAACTGCCATCTAAACCCTGACCTTTCTTGCAGTCCTTGATGCAAAGTCATCAATTACATCATCATAAGAAATCTGCCCAGCAGTTGCATGGTTAATACTGGTGAGCAAGGCCAATAAGGCATTCCATCGTGGACCTCAGGCAGGATTTGATGAGCTTCAGCTTTGAAAAGCTCCTCTCTGCTTCAGCAACGGTCACTGGAAGAGCAAGACAAATTCTGAGAACACAAATTCGGATAAATTTCTTTTCAAAAGCTCCCTTTTGTGTATAAATATACCCCAAAAAAGACTCAATATATCACAAAAGGTACAAAATATCGGCATAATGTAGGCGTCTTGGACAGAAAACTGAATATTGTCACCCTATGTGCAATAGCATTGCAAGCCATATAGGCTACATGCATGATATTATACTCATAAAGATAGGACATAGCTGCATACCTTTACCTTTTGTGCATTTCTGCTCTTTTTCCTTAACTGGGCATCTTATGGCTTAGAACTTTTCTTATCCATTTGTTTATTTGGCACTCGAGCATCAATACATTACCCACCCCCCAACACTGTCAACCAAGAGTCAAGACTAAACCAATTCACCTTGGTGGTGTGCAGACAGGTTTTATATTGTAACGGGGATGGCGAAGTGCGTCTCCCCGTTTCTATGGACTGTAGCCACCCTCGCGGGGGTTGCCGGGTAACCTAGCTTCCGACAGTTCCACCTTGTAAATAATGTGTTCTACGTGTTGGTTATGTTTAATGTTGTAGGCATTTGTGTTGTTTAGTTAACGTGCCTGTTTT
>JAOYSI010000614.1:1082-18008 GCA_025775065.1 Hiodon alosoides | reverse complement strand
CAGTTTAACTAACACCAGACTCATTTTCTCAGAACCAAATGGTCACTTACAACACCCATGCCATTCTTCATCAGTTTTCGGCTGACCGGTGTGACCAGTTAAATCTAAAACACGGCTCAGCCAACATTCAGCTTATTAAAAGTATCAGATCTCACCTACTGCCACCGGCTACCACCGGCTTGCATTTGGTTTAAACCCGTCGCCCTTGGGCATCAACAACCAATGACATCGCTTTTTATATAGAGCAGATGAATGAGCCACAGACGGTGTGCCCCCAACTGGACCGATTGTTTTGGTCATTTGGCTTTCAGTACCATCTGGGCGATCATGCTCGCTAACAACGTCCATTCTTTACCCATTCAATGTGTGACCATGTGCATTACCAATCTCCATCAATATTATTTTATAATTCAACATATATTATAATCACATCTAACAACACTCAATTTAACTTGAAAACCTGTCAATCAAGAGAATATTACGCATTGTGTATTGAGCTGCATCTCATGATAATCTTCGACAGTCTTCCTTGCCTACGTTAAGCCACCTGGCACCTGCTGTTAGCAGACGCTACCCTGTAACACCAGGTCTTGAGCTGGTTATAGCGATCACAACGTCCCATTACCAGCAGTAACACGCGCGCACACGCACACACAAGTGTGTTATTTTGAACAGATTCTTTATTCCATTTGGCGATTGATGTAACAATACGCGTCTAGCATTATAGTTTTTGGGATAAATGAGAATATCGGTTTGTTAAACTGCATTCATGCTTAGTGCACTCATTGGGCACAATAATATTGACCCATTATTTTCCAGATTACCTACTAATAAATGTGTTGTTCTTGGACAATCAATCACCTTTTGTCTACTGCCTGCAGCACTTTCCAGAAACTGAACCTCAGTGTTAGGAGAATTTGCTTTACTTATTTTAACATGGACATAAACGTGGTAAGTATTATTAAATGAATGAATACTGGGACCTGTTACCCCAATAGTGAAGCAGAGTTAATTTCTGTCTGATTAATTCTTTTCACTTCACAGTTTACAGAATATAAAACCTTAGACCAAGTAATAGTAATACGATACCCAAGGTACCATACGATTGCTCCTTTACAATGAACCATTGTAAAAGTTATGACCCTAAAAAACGGATGGGGAAAAAAGGCTTCCGTTTATCAGATATGGATAAAACATTTGTGAAGTGCAAAGCTTTTCTGCAGGGTTCGAGCGTTTGTCCGGATAAACTTCTTCGGTTTCCTTACATCTCAACATAAGCGTTAATCTTGGTGGGTACATTTCAAAGGCGGCTCCTTTCAGGACAAGAAAATTGATCCTATACCAAATGAATTTAATCTAGCGCGGGCCAAGATGGTTGAACAGGAACAAATAACTCGGTACCGGTATTGGTGAGTATTTAACCAGTTTATTTATTTGTGCAACCCCATTTGCTGGGAGTATTCCACAACTTGAGGTGGCTCATTAAAACTTTAATGCCTAAGCATTAAACTAATCTTGATTCACTTTGGTCTGCATCTTTTTCCCACAAAAATAGGAGTAGGCTTCCGGGAAACCTGACAAAATGCCTAATTACACTGTCAATCTGTTATCAATGAATGATAATCTGTGCCATCATCCAGTAAAGTGAGTGACTAGTGGAAATCTTATTCCAAAGTCACCAACGCTTTTAGTTAATGTAACCAGTTGATTGCAATGTGGGGAGGAAAAAACGAAAAAACTCAACCTTACGCAATTCTGAAATTTCTCAATAACGTTTGATTTTCTTCTAACCACACTGTAATCAGTTTATGGGTCGATAGTTTCCATAGGATTAATTGTTTGGAAAAAAAAAATTAACCGACATTATGTCCCACTGAACAAAGTTAAATCTACCGCCATCTTTGTTGGTATTTCTGACAGAGTCACCATTCCTGGGTGGCTACAAAGTGAAAGTGAAAGTGAAAAAGTGAAAACATTGCACTAAAAGCGGCTCGACGTTCTGTATTCGCCTGACTTTAGAAGATCGCCATTTCAAGATGCCCTCAGTCCGAAAGTTGCAATATTATCAGGAGTATTATCACTATACTTATTGAGGAATATGGGGGCTTAATTAACTGTGAATCTCAGCGTTCAGAACCTTATATCCAATCACGGCGGCTTTGAGCTGGACTAGATCATAAAATCGAATCCAACTCGAATCCGATTCATTACCGTGTCTCCCTGAGCCGTTAACATTCAGAAACGATGAAAAACAGCCTTTATTCCACAGGAATACAAAGTGTTTGACTGACGCCCGTACTTCAGAAGCACTTCATCTACACAAAGAGAGGGCCAAACGGCAGGAAAGTGCTTCACAAGAGAACCCAGAAACCTGACTCCCAGCTAACAGGTAACATAACGTCGGGAACATTCCGGTTACTTGGGTTTGAGCTGGCTTTGCTTCTGTGTATAACTGAGGTCTACGACTCAGTCTCTGTCCATCAAAGAGAGCTGTATTTACTTTAAAGATTATACAAATATTGAACTGATAATAGGAATATCATTACAGACAGTTTGACTTCAGAGCCCAGAACACGGGGTGAGTGTGTACTCATTTTAACACTATTGCCTGATATAGACCCCCTCCGCGAACACGCAGACACGCGCACACATCATGGCTGCCAGCGAACACGCAAAAACGCGCACATATCATGGCTGCCAGCGAACACGCAAACACATCATGGCTGCCAGCGAACACGCAGACACGCGCACACATGACGGCTGCCAGCGAACACGCAGACACGCGCACACATCATGGCTGCCAGCGAACACGCGCACACATCATGGCTGCCAGCGAACACGCAGACACGCGCACACATCATGGCTGCCAGAGAACACGCAGACACGCGCACACATCATGGCTGCCAGCGAACACGCAGACACATCATGGCTGCCAGCGAACACGCAGACACGCGCACACGTGGCGGCTGCCAGCGCCACAGGTCAACACCAAGCCAGCCAGAAAGGCGACCACCTGTCCATATCCACGCCGATCACAGACACGCCCGCCCCTTCAGAATGGTTTTCTGGGAAGAGTCAAGCCCAGCATTCAGAAGCTGGCTTTTAGGTAATCACTGCTGGCTCGCTGATCAATAAGAGATGGCAGATAACAGACGAGTAACGGATAGTAATGTCCACCACTCCTAGATTAAGCCATTTCGGGGGCATGGGCATAATTGCTCGCTTCAAACTCCGTGGCCTTCGTGGCGGCTCTCGTTTAGCTCGTTAGAGTAATTATGCTCATAATGAGATTGGAAAGAGTCAGGCTGATGTCTCTTGCACGTGGAACACTTGGGTGCCAGCGGTAAACGGGCTTAACCCCCACTCACCCAGACTAGCCCTGCCCGATTTCTCCCCCGGCTCATTCAGCACCGAGTCAGTGCTCACAGCAAGCCACCACGGTGGAAAAGGGTCCAGCCCAGTGCAGACGGGGCGCAGCTGGAACAGCATTTGACCCAATGCGCCCTGAGAACCCCCGTAAGACATCAGGTGAACCGAACCCCACACATTGGCAACCTCCTGCCTACTCACTGGGTTTTAGCTCTGAAAACACGGAGATCAAGCTCTGTTTAACAGGACACCCTTTGCTACAAACTGCCTCGGGGCAATATCAAAGCATGGAGTGCCACTGAACACACAAAACGCAGACCACCCAGTCCAGGATTCTGGGAACCGAGGGCAGGATAGGCGGGTGAAAGCACTGACGGTCGTGTACGGACTTGCATGATACAGAGACAGCAGCCTTCCCTCTTCACTGCACCCATTTGTCTACCAGACTGCCTCTTGGATCTCCTCTTCATCATGAACGACACCGAATAACAAAGCAAGGATACAGCCCAGATGTGGTGCTCATTACGCAACACAGAACACGAAATCCGAGGGGTTCCAGTCACGTACGGCTGATCAATGGGACAATTATTCAGGGCATTTTTGAGGGATTGAAGGGGTAAAGAAGAGGGAAAACTAAAGGCGAGGAGGAAGTGAAGAGCTGTTTCGCTGTGCTTTGATGCTTATTTATTCGGATGTGTTGCTCAGGTTTTACACAATTTTTCCCCCGATCGCAGCATTTATTTGCTTTAAAAGAAACGAAAACGGATAAACAGTTGTATGACTCTGTAAGGTGAACGATTCGAACTGACATGACTTTGTATGACACAGTCTGCAAGGTGGCCAGGTGTGGAGTACCGAGACATGTTGACCGGCATCTAAACAGCGTTGTATTAAAAGCAGCGAAGACTAGAAGGACCTGTGGTGCATGGAGAGACCACCGCTACCCTCCCAGGAGACCACCGCTGCTCCTCATACCAGCAGAAGGTTGGTGGTAGCAAGCACAGTGTCTGTTGGTCCCTGCACCCCGGTCACAGTATCCACGTGGATTTATATCCAACACTTTTCCCAGGAGGACCGGCACCATCAAGCTGCACTGAGCAGTACGGAATAATTCACCAACGACTGCAGTGTAAGGACGTCTCTCTCTGAACATCTCTCATCAGCCTTGCCGGAGGACCTGACACCACAGCACCCATGTCGGATCTCCTCATTACAGCTTCTGTCAATCAATCAGGCTGCGTCCTAGCAAACGTTGGACAGCTTGAACAATCGCGTTTGCATCCCGTTAAGGTTGCCCCAGGCGATCGCCGTGTTACCTTAACAAATGAACTGAACGGAGAGAAAAGGTGAGGGATTCCCCTGGCAGGTGTGCAGGTATTGGTGGGAGCAGACAGACTGCGGGAGTCCTCATTTTCGTTTTGATATTTGCAGAATTTGGTTTTGGGAGAAAACTACAGGAGGGACCCACTCTTTCGCTCCCATTAGCGATAAGACAAATTGCAGCAGTGGCAAAAATCTACATGAGAAACACACATCATTTGTCTGCCATGAATTTCATGAGTTACAGAAACGTCTTTACAGGAGACAATCTTCTGCAAAGTTTCACCCTCTGCAGATGGGCTTTTCCGAAAACAGGAACTCCAGTGAGAGCTAGTGCCGGCTGGGACTGTTGATGTTCAACCGATGAAAAACGCGACAAGTTTACCAGTGGGGAACATGACAGATCCACTCAACGCAAGGCAAATGGACTTTTAAAGTTCTTCTAATGAACTGGAAAGGAGGACGGACAATTAGTCTCACTACATAACGATCGGCACAGTATTTTCTACAGCAGCACGTGTATGGTATTTTAGGGACATTTTTCCACACGTGCCGACTTACTAGGTGAAACAAAAGGCAAAATTACATCGTTACCATTCGATAGCATTTATTTATATACTGATGAACGCAATTCCACACAAAGATTAAAAGAAATGCATTTTTTGTGATGGATCTTATGATGCCCGAGCCAACCTGTGTCTCTGAAATCTAGTTGTGTCTAGTTAGAAACCTTCCACACACGTCCATCACCTCGCCTAATTTCAGCCACCTTTATTGTGAAAGGAGTTGCGTCCTCCACAGGAGACGCACGGTCAATAAGAGGACTGGCACAAATTACGGAACAGTGCTGGGACGTTACGTGTGGGACGTTACCGGAGACCCCTCAGGAGGGTTGAACTACAAGAATTAATTTCTAGAAATAACAATCGTCACGAGGGCCGGGCTGCGGCTGTTCTAAAACCACCTGGAGAAACACGGCACGAACAAACTAGTGACTTTCAAAACCAGGCCTTAAAGAAGGAAGTCTTCTGAACAGGAACATTACAAACACCTGAGGGAACACGTAAATACTCATCACTTTACCCCAGCTTCAGCGATGTTTCAGAAGACAGCCTCCGATCCCTGACACTGGCAATGCTGACATGCTGTAAAACCTAAAGGAAACACTGAAAATCACAAAGGATGTAATCATCAACTTGCTATTGGCGGCACTTTCCTACGCAGAGTGCCGTTTACATATAGATAATTACAAAAAGAGCAGGATGTCAGCAGTATCCGGACTGAGACTGAACGCAGCTGGAGAAAGAATCGAATTCTCCGAGGATGTCTTGCAGCTGTACCTGCAGAACCTTTTCCCCATCCCAACATAACGAGGCAAGATTTAATTTTTTAATTGGACATTTGTTCGTGACTACACAGCACACCGGGTTTTAAGCAGGCGATTACAGTGAGACTATTACAATTAAGAAAAGTTCCATTAAAAATGCGGTCTCCCCATTTCTCTACATAGTAGCCAATTCATTTTGGGAACAGACACATTTAATGAGTGAAATGGCAATATGGACTGAAATCCAGGTACCGCAAATAAACAAGGAAAAATAAACCCTCATCACAGAGCAGCCGTGAACAGAGGCAAATTCCTTTAGGGGAAACAGGAAACTGTGGACTCATTATGTGAGCATTTGAATTTCAGTGATCAGATTAAGAACAGGAGAAGACGTCCTGCTAGGTATGTCTTGGTAGACCAGTGCTACGGGCACTGTATACATTTTGTGCAGCAGCAGGTTCAACACGGCCCAAAAACACCCGATATATCCCCTTCCTGACGTAAAACGATGCGATACAGGACGGATGTCAACCTACGGATATTTATGTAAACAACATATGCCATTTTCACTCTCGGTGCCTTGGTCCATTTCAATTCATTTGACCACCCCTTCTGTGGCCCAGGTAACTCACTAGACTGGGGGAGGGGGGGGGGGTAGGAGTGGCCAACGCAGACTCCACCGCAGTAGGCATGAGACCGTAACCTACTGCATGAATCATTTTTGATTGTCCGTCTAATAAACTGAGATACTTGGGCTGCCGTTGGCCATCTGGACTGTATTCATACCTGCATTTGCCTTCCTCCACCCTCCTCTCGAAGGACAAGGATGGATTGCATGGCCTTGAGTCTTGAGTGATTTATTTTGATCGACCACCAAGGATTTAGTTTAGATATTGCAGATTTATTTGCAAACACAGTAGCTGCTTCCCCATGTGTTGTTGAGGGGGACTAAGGAAATTGACTCGTTTTAACCGGTATCTACACTCACCATCCAGTCACGGCTGGTTATGCGTGTGCCATTTAGAGACTCTAGGGCACAGCCTGAAGACTCCAGGCAGAGTCAGTGGCTGAGTGAAAGAGTCACTAGCCTAGACTACTGCTGAGACATACGGTGACAAGAAAAGCAAATATCGAGAAGTTTAACACAGCCTTTCACTACAATACATCGTAATGGTCATTTTACAGTCCTGGACTCTGAGTGGTTCCTTCTGAACATCCTTATGCTGAAGTCCTTTCAATCTTTCTGTCTTTAAGGACCCTTTGGGTCGAAGGTGAAAGCAATGCATTCCGGTGCTTTCCGTCATGTGACCCATCATCTGAAACTGCAAGGGTTAAATCAGAAGATTTGTTTAATACATTTTGTAATCAACGAGGAAGAGAATAGAATACTATGTTGCCATGCAAGATGTTACCTAAAAAAAATGTTCCATTGTTACATTTTTTTTTGCTTTTATAACATTCATATCTTTAACCATAAACTAGTTAATCGGGTGGAAAAGTAATGTTGGTTTAATTGTCGTTTAGATGTTTTTTTTCCAGTAACGACCCCATTAGAGGATTTACATTTAACTGTGATGGGTGCCGTCCTTGTGAAATTATTCCAGGCATTACGTCTGTTGGATCGCTCCACCTTCGAAGGACCTACTGACTGCTCAGGAAATCGTTTACCAACAATCGCAATAACGAGGGTGAAGTTTACCTTTTAATTACATTTCCCGGGAAGGCGCGGACCATCTCTACAGGTTCGAAAAGCTCTAGGGTAGACACAAATACCAAGGCTACACAACCCAGTAGTAAAGTAAGACGTATCTAAAAAGCCACATTTCTGTTCTTTCAGTTTACAGGTTGGTGCGCCGAGGCCAATTACAGAGACGCAACTTAAATACGCAAGCCATACACTTAATGGAAAGACAAACGCCTATCCTTTAATACTGTACAACCCTACCTTGAACAGAGTTTAACGCTTTTATTAATGAATGGCCTCTGTATAGCCTGTCTGGATCTATACATTTTAAAATCATCACACACACACACACACACACACACACACACAGACACAGAGTGATGACCTTTTTTTCTTAAAGACTCCAGTATAATCGACAAAGAAGTGGCAGAAACAGTTGATGCTCACATACTGAATTACCTCAATTTGTGAAAATCCATGATTAAACAGATTAATTAAAATACATCGGGGGTTGAAAGCTTTAAATTAGGCTTAATTTTCCTTGAAGTATGAATAACATTTTAATACCATTATTAATAGCATTATTAGCTGCTAAAATTCCTAGTAAAATGTTGGTACCATCACAAAGTATATTGATTCAAAGGATTTAGTTACGACTTTGTGGATAAGCCAGACAGATTTTCATATTAAGACAACAATTTCTTTTATTATATTGTTCATTTTCCTTCAGCTAATTATAGCTAGAACTCTGAGCCAGCAGACTTCATCTTAAAACTCTCTGATGATATAATACAACATTGAAAAGGTTGTAAAAAAAGGCATTAAAATGTTTTTTTTAAGTGGCATATGTCCTGTGAATGCCCCTAGAAGGCCAATGTGGTGAATTATTGTCCTTGTCTCAATTCTGTGGAGGCTGCACTATTTCAGGTTTCCTGGTGCTAGTTAACCTTCCCTTCAATTGAGAGTTCTGTCTTTCCATGTCCTATCCATCAATTCATCAAGTAGACATTCAGTTCGCGGAGCCGACTCCCGCTTTCGGTTGGCAGTCGCAAACTGAAAACTGCATCCATGTTTGTCAGCCAGGCGCTTTGAGTGAGGCCATCGGAAAGGTTTTTACTCTCGGGTTTTACACTAACTGACAAACGGGGGAACACTTCAATGCTTGTATGATGGCGTGGAAATTGTGTCTCGAGAAGAAACTCAAATCAAACATTTTTACTAAATTAAAATCATCTTCTCTTTACCAATGCTGGCTGCTTTTGTCGCCGTCGACACCAGCCAATGAAAATAGAGAGAAGGACACATCTGACCAATGCTAACCGGATTTTTGGTTTTGGAGGGCATTATTAATTAATTCATTATTAGGAATATGATCAACTAAGTTCGCAGATTGGTCATAATATCACAAACAGTTTTTAAACTATGCATGTGTCACGTCCTAGCATATTTCACATTCAATAGTTTTTGTGAATTTTCAGCACATAAGAAAACAGTGATTAATAAATTTAGTTCAGTGGTTCTTGGCTGGTGGGTGATTTTGAGTAGCTGAATTATTTTACATACTAATATGCAGTTTTATTACACAGCTGGTGTTGAGCACGCGTGCTCCAACTGGCTGAATACCTAGTTTTCTGGAGTCATTACACACTGCTAAACGGGAATGCCAATAGTAACTCCCTCAGGTCTGACAGGGAACTTTCTCCCATTATCTTTAAATCTCGCATTCAGATATATGATTTCTGGTACACATATATGAAACCATTTGAATGGCTTTCTGGCAGAGGTATACTGTTAAGGATAATCTGATCACACACATTATTACACTCTTACTATACCAGAGAGCTGCATTGTTACAATGTCGAAGGTCTAATGTTTTCAGACAGTGGAGTGTAGGATCCTGGGCAATTAAAGTAATCCTATTCAGTCAAATATCAAGGGGAGATATTTAAATTCCACAACTTAAGTGAACTGATAACCACTAACAAATCAAGTCAGAACTTCAGTGTTTCTTAGGAACATTGCGAGTGTACTTGAGTTGAACCTGCGGAGGCATTATGTAGAAGCAATTTAATCTGACATTTTAAAACCATGCTTCAACAAGCTCATCTACAAAAACTCACCCTGTAAAATGATTTGCTTCATTTTGCATTAAACACAAACATCTCCACTAATCTGAATTTTTCAGATTGAATTATTTAATGTGCGATTGGCATCAATTGTAAAAACTCTACTATCGATTTAGACATCCTACTCGTCCCTGGACCAATTCGACGCGTGCAGAGGTCAGCTCTGAACATTTCATTTAACGAGGATGCTGGGAAGTAAGTGGGTAACGTAGTCAGTAGCTTAACCGCGATGCTATGGCCGCAGCTTGCCCCAATCGCCTAGTAAACACAATACAAGTCATTCAAAAAAACAGCTCTTGGAATTGGAACTAAAACTTACAAACAATATAACATTGCACTGGTATTGCCATCACCCCATTGGCCGCCCAGTGTACAAACACCTGCAGAGCGCTGAACTGGCTATCCCCCGTGTATATTATCCAATCAGTCAATTCAATACAGGCTACACCAATCCTATACATCAACCAGCTATAGATCACAAGGTCCGTGTTATTGTATTTGTAGCTACTCGCGCCACGCCGTATTTCAACTTGCCCAGATAATTGCAAATTGCGTTCCTTGCGGAAACTACTTTGTTCTTTTGAGTGAGGCAGTTACCGTAACGTATGCAGTTAATTCAGTTAATATGTGAATATTTTCTTCGAGATTATCGATTAAAATAATCAAACTGATCTACGGCAGCGAATACAGCGCCCCACGTGCTGACGATATGACATAAACTGTACGATAGATTCGCATTAAATTCGAGTAACGACTATCGTTACACACTAACGCTAATAATGTCATCAAATGTGCATTAAAAAGAACCAAGTATAAAAATAAAATAAAATTCCATGCAGTAAACAAAGGTGACAATGCCGGTTACACACAAATTGCACATTCTACGCTGCAAAACTGAAGAGACATTCCCAATTATCGCTTCGTTTTGCATTGCCGTCGGCGTCAGTGTGATTTGGTAGCATAATACAATGTCATGGCTTCTGATTCGGCGTAATCTATGCTGTGAGAATCGAGCCCTAGAGCACCTCCTTCCCCGAGTTTCTCACACCAGAAATGTCACGTCAAGCCTTGTTGCTAATCTTGGTTGCAAATTCTGCTACTTACGATTATATTAAAATCATTTAAATCCAGTTACACCTGTATAACTTATACAAGTGTTTAACGCCGAACTTCGACTCCACGAGAAATACATGTGTCCGTGTAATTGGCGTCACTAGTCAAATATACAACTATATCAAAGCACAAACTAGAATTTTACAGCAGATAATTTTTAAAAAATCAAGACGACATTTGCATTAGCTGAATTCTTAAATTTAATTTACGCAAAAACACCTCGAGCACTTTAGTAAGACCAAACTGATAACTAACCTTAAAATAAAGATTTTAACACGTCTGATTAATTCTGCCTTCTCATGCCCCGAAATGCAAATGTAACACATACTCCAAAAGTGAAAAGGGATAGTGACAGCCTTAATTGTTAAAAACTACTCTCAATTAAAAACAGTCACGAAGTCGATACGGTTGTTCCCAGACGCAAGAACCTATGAGACGCACGGTAATGAGGGATACTACTGCATATAGTGTAGTTACAGCCAATTTCCACATCAATATATGCTATATATTATATCGAAAGTACAAACTATAGTCTGCTACTAGTCGCACGAATCAGCTTACCTGGGTCTTGAACACCAGTCAGTCGGTGTTCTCTTGTCGGTGGTTTTCCGTGCCCTCTCCCGTATGGTATTTGTTTTATATATTGTTTGCTATTTAGTTTCTATGACTAATGAGTGACAGCAATTAATAAAATGTAACCTCATTTTCAGCGTACAGTTTACACCCTCTCCTTCAGGTCCAGCGCATTAAACAGTGCGCGTTCTACGCGTCAAGAGAAAAATATAGCCTACAGCTGCGTATCACGATCTTAACATATCTATTTAGTAGTTTTAGAAAAGCGCATTCCGGTTAAATATCCGCATCCACACAGCCGGAACCATTAAATGGATCCGTCCCTTAGATCCAGTGGGCCATTCTTTCCCAAACCGTAGATTCTGTATTCTTCCTTTCCATTTCTTCATCGGTAAGTGACACTGACTGTGAACTGTCTATATGTCCTTTCCTCGAAAAGAGAGGGCTCCGTTTCTCCCCGCGGCTTCTGCAGCTGTTGAAGATTTAGCTCAGGCTATTGAAAGACCGCGGTGCAACTAAATATCTAAAGACAGCTGTAATTTGTCCGTTCACAGTACTCCCGTTTTGTGTAAATAAAAGTTATGAATATAAAGTAACAAGCAACGCGGGGAACTAAAACATTGAATTGCAGCTGCCAAGCCGTTTCTGGGTCCGGTCTCACTGCGCGCAGCTAATTGTGCTCCCCAACGGAGATCCAACGCATAATTTCACAAGATCCTGAACTCTCTTTGATATAACACACCCTTCCATATTTGCATATACAAGTCGGGTATTTACGTGTACGTGTAGTTTTGAAACCCCTCATTTTTAATGAATTTGCAGATAATTTTCCAGCCGCATGTCAAATGCTGTTGGTTATTTTCAAGACATGTCTTACCGTATATTATTTATGTTAAAAACGCATTGCCACGAAACAAGGTTCTCACTTCTGATAGTTTAGCCTATTTCTTGTATTGTGGCATCAATTGTGACGGCTCGGCTGATCACAATGATGTTAAATTGCAACAATAGTGTCGACATAATCAGTAGATTCGCCATTAATGAAGTTAAATGCGCAGGACGAACCTAATGGTAGCGGGCTTTGGTTCACTTTTCTGAGCCAAACGCATTAATTGGGGATTAGTGCTGGATTTTAACCATAATTTCTCCGTAATCAAAGATAAACAATCAATGCCTAAATATGACACACGCACACCCTAACGGTTAAATGTCAAAAACGGCGCACAAAAATGGTAATGTGCAGCCACCTGCCGACTAGCCAAAATATTCCCCAACGAGTTATCCCCTCACTTCGAGGGTTCTACCACTTGTTGTGAGTCGGCAATCATCGAAAAAACACCTGAAGATATCCCTCAAGCAGCGTATTTCTGTTCACTGAGTGATTCGTTTTGCACCGTGAGATTGCTTAACACGCGCGTGAATTTATCAGCACCTGAAGGTTTGTCTGGTCAACTTCGGTTGATGAAAACTAATGTGATATTTAAAAAAGTTTGTAAATATAATGCACGTTTATACATACTTTCGGTACATGGGGTTTCTTAAGCATCAAGAGCTCAAGAACTCAAGACCAACTGAGAAACGTCCTGTTTGCAGTGATTATTATTATTATTATTGGGTAATTCCAGGTATTCAAACTGTAGTCGGAACAGCACGGTGCATAGTTCTCCAAAGCTGATTTGGAATCCCAGCTTGAAGAGGTTATGTTTCTGCTTCTGAGTAACACGCGTTTATACTCCGTAACACTTAGAATGTTGTAGAGTAAACGCGAGCACCAATGGAATGGGGGGGGGGGGAACCCACGTGGATAGGTGATATGTTGCTTCATCTTTGAGTAGGCATTGTGAACAGTGTATACAAACAACAGTTTAGTCTCATATAATTATTGACTCTTTATATTTACCACAGATCAATGAATCAACAAGGTGGCTAGATACAGTTGAGAATTCAGAATTGTGAATGTTTCTTGAATGGCTATTTAAATGAAGTTGAAACACTCTTGGATAGGTTGGAGAATCACTGGACTAGACTCAGTGTCCTCTTGAAATCCCTCGATGGGTGACAGTTTCCATAGTGAATAGACATCTTCGGTCTCATCAGGATTCTCTTGACATTTTCTTCTAAAGAGACAGTTTTCCCTGCTCGATGATGCAGGGGTATATGTCGGGCTCAGTGACCTTTCTGGCTGGGGCAGATTCATCATGTTGCTTGTCATTGAAATTAATCAGCACCGTGTTCTCAGAGATGTGCAGAAGTACTAAGGCATATTTCTGCATCCTTTAATGACATGCGTTTACTCCAGCTATTACTTTCTGGCAGGTGGAGGAACTATTATATTAAAACCAGAAACACAAAAACATTATATTGAATAGGCACAGAATGGCCTCCCTAATGTATGTTTATGCTTCTGTGAGCGTAGCAAGCATTCTTAAATTTATGAACAACATCACTGGATGGCCTACAGCACGCTGGTGTCTTTATCCGAAATTAAGCTACCTTGCTGCTAACATTCATACTATAAGATTTAGGCTTAATCATTCTCCTTATTAACTGGAAGACTGAAAAACCTTGAACCTTATATGGTGAAATATACGGTGAAGCCGTAAAAAAAAAAAGCAGGCTCATTCATTATTGTGATGGTTATTCGTGTGTTGGGTCAGGCATTACATCAATAGCTTCTATTGGCCGTGGTTAGTGCGAAACAGCACAGCCCTACTTATCATGCGTAACCCATGTACCCTATGAATGGTCAGAATTGTAAAAGACTAAGATAAAAGTACAGCGCTCCAGATAAGGTCCTTATTAATTTTGTAAGTGGCCTGAGGGGTGAACAAATACATCGGAAGACACAGGGAAACATTTTAAATCCTTAATACCGCTTATCGTCCCCCACTGAGCCTGCTGGATCCGACTTCTCCACAGTGCCATACCCTCTCACCTCATGGAGTGTCACATCCTCTTAGTTACGGTTTAAGAGAGCCTCCTCTTCATTAGGATAAGTAAAGCAGGAGGAAAAACCACATCTGTATGAAGGATCAATATACAGTACCAATGCAAGTTTAAAATGAAATAACAGGATTTATGTCTACAGTACCCCAACATCCAGATAATCATCAGTTGTTGTGAACAGATGGGTGTTGGATTATCATTTAGAAATTAGCAGAAATAAGTAATCTCCGCAGATTTCCGAGTTTACTATAGATCATCAATATGAGTCTTAATGGTTTCATTTCTGGTGCCAAGTTTGTGATGAGGTCTACGGTTTAATTGCTGCCCAGAATGCCATGGGAGATGGCACTGAAATTAGCGATGTTTGTGCCAGGACACATGTGCCACATACTGTCTCCGTTGCACTGACCGTTCAGCCGTTCTTTTTACTGTGGACGTGGGTGGTCCGGCGTCATCCACTACTGCGTTCACGACACATCTTATGCAGAGAGTGGGCACATCGATCGCTGCTGTTGGCAGTACATTTACTCTGCATGGGCAACGCATTCTGTTGACACTGGCCCTGACTGGCTGTGATTTGACAAGCCTCCAACAGGACATTGTCCGTGTGAACGGTTGTCTACACAAGCCCTCGGCCCCGCGGCTTGACGGTGCGAGTGCGGCTGCAGCGGTTAGGTTCCGTTCCGTTGTTACTGTCGCGTCGAGACACGTGGAAAGGCAAGGCCACAGCAGTCTCTGCTTAATGAAAACAGATGACTTTGTCCTGCTGTTATATTACTAGCGCGTTGCTTCTTTGATAGATGGGGCAGAGGCCCTCCGTAGTGTCCGTGATAGGAGTCTTAAACCGACAGACCTTCATGCACCACTGTAATGCTGCTGTAACAGTGTGACCTAAGCTTTTGCAAAGCAACAAAACTATTTTACACACACACTCCAGTTGAGCGGGCACGTGTGGCGCAGAGCCTGACGGCGGGGTTGTAAGGCTGTGGGTAGCACCCTTGAGACAGAGCCATTTAACAGCGGCTAAGGGGCAGAGAAGCCCCCTGCAGACCCCTGGAGGCACACGGTTCACAGCGCTTCGACTGGAAGTCGTTCCCAGATGAATATAGAAGAAAACTATTGCCAGAGACAGGGAAACAGAGCGCTGTGATTTACAACCTTTTGGTCAACAGGTTCTACACAACATTGCTGGGATATCGGGCCTGGGAAGGCCTTGTTAAGTTAGAGCCCGTGAATATTCATTAGAAATGGATCTCGCTGGCTGCCTCCCAAGAGTTATAAATGCATCAGCCAAAAGGTATAGATTCCAGCACTCCTACAGACAGACAGCAGGCTAATAGTTCTGGCACTCGCCCAGCTGAACAGAAAGAATGGACCATTGTGTTTCCTGGTAAAAAGAATCCGGCAATGTCCATCACTCAGCGCTACCAGCCTTTTCCAAACCCAGGAATTGTCATTATCTCAGTGTGCCGGGACCCAAACCATTCAGTCTGTTCATTGGATATTGTTTCTGTATCCCATATTTTCTGTCCTTACCGTTGTTTATTGGGTCTCAGTGGTTTCTTTTGGCAGCAGCACGTGAGGTGCATTTTGTCTTTGTACGACTCTCACTCCGTGAGTCACCCAGTCCGTGGCAGTCCTGTGGGTGAAAGCGGCTCATTGTCGAGAGAGGTCAAAGGAGAACGGCAAGATTGTGCAAACTAACAGGGGGGCCACAAACGGGGAAATAAAGGCACAGTACAGCAGTGGTGTTCAGCGGTGTTCAGCGGTGTTCAGTGGTGTTCAGCGGTGTTCAGTGGTGTTCAGCGGTGTTCAGCGGTGTTCAGCGGTGTTCAGCGGTGTTCAGTGGTTTCCGTCTCCGTCTGCCCTTGTCACAGATGGGTTACTGCATCAGACACCCACACCAGCTCCACTGATATCAGCGAAAAAGAAGAAGGGGCTCCGGCGGGCTCATGATTCTCAACGCTGGACATCAGACACCTTCAGGCTGTTCCAGATGTCCAGCCAAGGTCGATCATGTTTCTGTTTCTGGTGTTGAAGGGCGAGTGGCTCCACTGAGTGCCAAGGTCGATCATGTTTCTGTTTCTGGTGTTGAAGGGCGAGTGCACAGCCAAGGTCTAGACAGTCAGTTATAAGCATATCCACTTAACAGAGATTGTGATATGATGCAAAATAAACAAGCAAAATCATTTTACCATGAAAGTAAAATTTGGGTTGAAATTTAAGAATGTTTAAACAGGATTAAGCCACCCCATGACCCCATGACTGTGAGGCAGAGGAAATGTGGCCACCCCATGACTGCGAGGCAGAAGAAATGTGGCCACCCCATGCCCGCGAGGCAGAGGAAATGTGGCCACTCCATGCCCGCGAGGCAGAAGAAATGTGGCCACCCCATGCCCGCGAGGCAGAAGAAATGTGGCCACCCCATGCCCGCGAGGCAGAAGAAATGTGGCCACCCCATGCCCGCG
>JAOYSI010000612.1:41438-51613 GCA_025775065.1 Hiodon alosoides | reverse complement strand
TGTCTGTCTGTCTCTCTCTCTGCTCTGTCAGAATATTGCAGTTCTGCTTGTTGAATCATCTTCTCGTTACCCTCACTCAGGATGTACTCCATGGACAAGCTGTCTCTGCTCAACCCTCCTGGCTCGGTGCTGGTTTCTTCTGCCAAGCAGGGCCACATGAACATGCAGCAGCTCCACCAGCGTGCCGCGGCCATCCCCCCCATGGTGAGAGTGCAGCCCGTGCAGCGCAGGCAGGCGGCTGGGCAGTGAAACGATCCCACACGTTACAACAGTCTTCCATGTCTGCTTGAGATTCTCAACCTGATATGTAGTAGCTACCTTTAAAGACAGCTTGCAGCTTTCTGAACTCCAATCCTCGTTTTTCATCTTTAAAATGTTGGACATTCTCTTTATGTGGATCTAGTAATGCCGGTATTGGGTCTTTACCTGCATACCATTAAGATGTCAAACTCTGAATTGAGTGCTGCTCTGACAATTGACTTCTACATAGTACTGGTGTAAGCAGTGAAGTAGAAATCCTGGCCTTCACTACTTCAACCATCAGGGGTGATGGTTGAGTGTATTTGATGAGTAGTGTTTTTAGTCATACATCCGGTTTATTCAAACGTCAACACTACATATTTACACGCGCGGAATTCAGTTGTAAAGTTCTTCTAAACAAAGTTCCTTTTCTGGCAGGTTTCAGCCCCGTTCGGCACCCCGCTTAGTGGCTACGCGATGTTCCAGCATCAGATCAAGGCCGTCCACGAATCCGCCCATCAGGAGGAGAAGCAAAGGCAGGACCAGGTGGACCCAGAGAGACGGCAGGCTAACTGCCCCCTCTACGCCACTCGGAGTCCCACTGTCCTGGACAGGGAGGGTACGGCCCCAGCCTCCCACCGCGTTGTGCATACTCAAAAGTAGTCAAAAGGAGTACCAGAAAAGTAGAAAAATGTGTCAGCTGAGCCAGTTTCACCCTTAACATGAATACTGCCAAGTGGCTGGAGTTCTGCTTAAACTCCCTTTTATAGAGGAGATTTTAGGTGTTGTTTAGGGATGGGTTAGTGCTGGAGAACTACGGCCAGTGCAGCAGAATGCGGTTTGCACATATACATTTTAAATAAACCTGTCAAGAAAGAAACCCTTTGGTCATCCAGCATGACTGAAAAGAAGCATTCGGCAGGTCTCTTGTGATGCAAATTTAGGAGAGTGCTTGTTTTAAACGGGGCCATTACTGACGGCGGGTCTGTGTCTGCTGCTGCAGGGAAGCCCTTTGCCTACCTGCCCTACGACATGAAGCTGTCGATGGAGCAGGAGGTCCAGTCTCACAGTAACTCGGGCAGGTCAGCTTCCCCGTACAGGCTCTCCCCCCGCGAGCTGAGCAAGGCCTCTCCGCAGCCGGACTCCAGCGCCTCTCGTTACAGCGTGCCCCCAGGTAACCACCTCCGGCACAGCTATCCCCGTCACACAGGTGCTTCTCTTTTGTTTATTACTCAATACTCAGTGCTCTATTACTCTATATAATCCTTATCTTTGAATGAACTGTGCTGTGGTTGCGTGATGTTCCATCGTGATGATTTGGGGATGGGGGAACCGGGCTGTGACCAAGAGTTATTCTGTTTTCAGGGCCCTGCTAATTTCTCTACCCAACCTTTTGATGTGTGGTGATTAATCCCAGATGCCTAAATTAAAATAGATTATGCTATTAAGAAGTTGAAAACAATTTTTATTTTATTTTTTAACCGATTGTCCTAAGCAAATGTTCGATGGATGCGCTATAACTATAGAGCAAAAAGGGAAAAAAACGACGACTTTGGTTATCTTTATAGAGTTTGTCCGATTCAACCGTTGGAGACCTTTATTCTGTGGGCATGTTCAAAGGTTTCAAAACAATCAGTTCAAAATTGGAATTTGATGATTGGACGGTTTTTAAACCTTGTTTTAAAATAAATAAATAACCGAGCTAACCAAAGTAGTAGTTGGTCTGTCTTTTGGGCTATATATAATAGGATATTACCTACGACGTAAACATTAACCTGGTCTGTTGTCAGCCATTGTTATCTGAATTGCGTCACGTTTTATATGTTAATCTCCCCCCCGGGGAAGTGCCAGGACACAAACACCCCATTGCCCATCGTTGCTCTCCGAGCCGAATTTGCATAGGGACAATTTTGACAGCGGGGTCCAGCGGCGCCCAGCGGCGCTTCCTTGAGGAAGTGACCAAAATGTGCACAGTGGAATCAGGTGCCGTGGCAGTGCCAGACGGGGGGAAAGTCCTGGGGTAGCCAGGCCTTTACTGGTACTGTTTGATCGCTTCTAGTCTCCGCCTGACTCAATATTTTATAGCGCGCAGTATAGGTGTGGGCCAGACTGGAACCAGCGTCTCATTTAGATGAGATATGAAAAGGAGTAGCTGGTGTGATGCTGTCAGAGCGAAGTGGCTGCATCTTTCACCATACAGCGGCGCATTGTTTTAATGGACGTCGCCACACACAATGGGCCTTGCCTGGGCAGTATTCCTTTTCTGGAAGTGCTCTGAGAAACATCAGGTCAATGAGGTCAAAAGAAGTATTCCAGTGTTTCCCTTCATATCGGGTGTTGTCTTTTGTCTTTTACCCTATTTGACAATAATTGGACTTTATTTTTGTTCTTAGAATTTTTTTTTTAAATGTTTGGGTGCTTTACTAAGTTGTGCATGTTTCTGCTCTATAAGGCAATTGAATTGTTTAGTGTGCTCTGGGTATGTCTATTGAAATGTGTTTATTTTGGATTCCACTAATTTAGAATTTTCTGCTGGGCGATGAATAAAAAAAGAACCAATCATGAAATAAAAACTGGTGCAGGCGCGTGACCTGATACGTCAGTGCCTAGCAGATGTTCTGACTTGTGCGTTGTCTGGACTCATCCGTCACTGTTGTCTCTCCCTCCCTCCAATTCAAGGTGCTTTATTGGCATGACTTCCATTGCCAGACTAATTTATTGAGCTGGGCATATGTGTGTCTCTCAGATTATGACAGCCAGCTACATTTTGGGCAGCCAGTTGGGCTTTTTGTCTCTTCCCCCAAGTTAACTTTTTAAAGAATTTGTCCCTTGTTGGGGCATATTTATTGCAGTGCAGGGGAAAGTGTGTTTCTGTCTCAACCTCTTTCTCACAGTAACCACAGAGTCTGTTCTCCCTGGCTTTCCAGGTTTGCCTGTGATGGCCTTTTTTGATGGCCAGGCTGTGGTCACTGGGACTGGATCTGGTCAGGATTTGTCTCTGACAGTTACCAGGTATTCTGCCAGGGTTTAGCTTCAGTTTAGGGTCTGATAGCTCTCCAGTTTGTGTTATAGTGTTTGTATCCCAATCGTCCCAATAGGAGTGTTTTGTAATTGGTTTTTACTTGCAGTGATGTCCTGAAGCTGGCTGAAGTCGGTGTGACTCTGCTTGTAGAGCTTCAGGACCAACTGGCTGACGGGACTCTTATCTAGGCTGAGCTTTTGGTATTGGAGGTCCTTATGATGGAGTGAGGAATATTTGAATGCTCTTTTTTGCATTTGAATAATTAGCGAGAAAAAGCCTGATTCAACCCTGCATGCATTGTTTGGTGTTCTCTGTCGTTTCTTCAGAACTCTACATGCAGGGTTTCTGTTGGGTATCTGTCCCATTTTGTTTAGCCCTGATGTGACTGGTCCACAGACTTCACTGCCATATAGGGAAATTGGTTGAATTACACCTTGGAAGAATCTGAGCCAAATTTTTACAGGAGGAATTATATTATAGAGCCTCCTCCTTTATCGCTTAAAAAGCCCTGCGTGTCTTCTCCTTTAATGCATTTACTGCCAGGTCAAAGCTCCCTAAGATATTGATGGTCAGACCCAGGAATGTAAAGGATGGTGTGTTCTAGGGTGGTGTTGCCTAGATTGAAATGGTACTGGTTTCCTTATGATCTGGATTTTATTTGGAAAATCATGTCTCTGGTTTTATTCGTGTTTACTGCCAGGGCCCAGGTCTGACAGTACTGCTCTAGTAGTGAAAGGCTCCGCTGCTGCCCCTGTCCAGTGGGCGGGGACAGGACCAGGTCATCTGCGTAGAGCATGAATTTAACTCTCACTCTCGCTCTCTATATCCCCCCTCCCCCCCCCTCCCTCCCTTTCTTTCTCTCGCTCTCTCTCCCCCTTACACCCACCGTCTGCAGTCCTGCAGCCTACTCCCAACCAACTGGTCCAGAGCCTGCCTGATGGGGCCCGTGTGCCGTTCTCCAGGCATAGCCGACCTGCCAACATTCCATCCCCGCCCCCGCTCATTCCCACCTCCAAGCCCTCCGACAAGCCCTCCTTCATCCAGGGAGGCTCCATTTCACAGGTAGGCACGGACTGTTACAGGAGGTGGTCACACTCTCCTTCTGGCTGACATTCTCAGGAAAGATCTGTTTATCCAAACCATTTCTGCAGCTCTAACTGAATTATGCATGGCCTGTATACAGTGTATAAAATAGACTCACTGCAAGAATTCAGCCAAATTCCACACGTTTTGAGAATTTTCATGCCTTCCACAAAATATAAATCTACAGTCTCTCTTCTAATATATTTTGGTTCAGTCTGTCTCTGTGCTGTGCTATTAACTAACAGTTCAGTTATATTCAATACCAAACTTTCATGACTCCTTTTTCATATTTTAAATTTTGACCCCCCCCCCTGCTCGTATTGGTTTGTTCTTGGCCTCCCCTAATGATGGTCGAATGTTTCCGGCAGAATTTTAGAATGCACTGCAGCCATTTTCCTCACTGCCTTCCCTTTCTCTTTTTGGTGTTCCTGCCATTTCAGGGGACTCCTGGTACGTACTTGCCCTCCCACAGCCAAGCCGTGTATGGCCAGGAAGGGCCGAAGAGTTCGGTGGGCTCCATATCACTGGGGCTGCCAAGGCAGCAGGACCCGTCCAAGCCAGGTAAAGGGGCTCGGCTCCAGCTGCCTGATCGAATCATCTGGGCCAGTTGTCTGGACCTTTTGAGTGGTCTGGACCATGCTCTGAATTTAGTCAAAGCTTGTACTCCCTGCATCTGTAGCGACAATTATGGTTGAGAACTGCAAAAAATGTTTTATATTGAATTTCTTATTGAAAAGGTGTATCGTTCATTTGCTAGTGTTTTAGATGATGTGCCTTGTGACATTGGTGCTCTCTCTCTCTCTCTCTCTCTCTCTCTCTCTCTCTCTCTGCAGTGTCCTACATCAAACAAGAGGAGTGCTCTCCGCGGGGCTTGAGTGCTCAGGCCGAAGGGCTCCTCTCCCGGGCGCAGTTTGAAGGCGTGGTAAGAGGTATGTCTGCCACCAGCTCCTGCCCTCTGCTGTCATTCTGATCCCTGGTTGCCGTCTTGAACCTTTTAAAGGAAGTGTTTAAATTGTCACTGAAGGTTTAAAAAAGTTGGTCCATTACCCACTCGCACTTGCGTGATCTGTTGGTGAGAAATTGCGTTTGTCATCAAAGTGTCAACCAGCACGAATCGGCAGAGATTAAAGCTCATTACTTTGGTTGGGGGTGCAGTATAGGCGAGTGAGAGGCGGGAAGCAGAGCGGCTCCCTGACATAGGAGTGCTGAAAGCACTTCTCCCCTGCCATTACTGCTCCTCACAGCTACGCTCTTTCAGCACAGACGTGACAGAATGTGGCATGCCAGTGAAAGGGCAGAGTCAAATTCACAGCTGGACTTCAAAGCTGCTTTAGCGTTCACATCCACCCACGGAAATGACTGCCCAGGTTCAGTTTTCCCTGCAGTTTTGGGATGGGCCTTCTCTACTTATTCATGACCTACTGACTCGGTAGACAAGATACAAAAGGTAGTAGGAAACAAACGGAATGGCGATATGTACATTTCGGCTTCCAAACTCATATTTGCTTAAAGTCTGGAATGTGTTGCGGAGTGAAGGGCACAAGCAAGTCTGAAATCTCCCCATCCCCTCGATGTCTCTGTTGCAGGAAACCCCATGTCTGCCATCCAGGAGGGGAGCATCACTAGAGGAACTCCAGCCAAGGTTTCTGCTGAGGCCCTGCAGTTTAGGGTGGGATCCATTACTCAGGTACGTAATCCACATAGTCTAAAGCCTCATTAATTAGGTGTGTCCTTGTTTGTGTTTATTTGCCTGGTGTGTATGATTGAAGCAAACCTGTAACGTTCTCAGTATAAAAGCAAGAAGTGGAAGCCTTGTGTCTCAGCGTTCTTATTGATTGGACTGGATTTGTTTTTGATGTTTTGGAATCAGGGGACACCTGCCCTGCCTCAGTCCAGTATTGCAGCGGACATCCTTTTGAAGGGTACCATCACGAAGCTGGCAACCGAGGACTTGAGCAGTCCAGAGAAGGCCAGGGGGGAGGCGCTGTCCAAGGGACATGTTATTTATGAGGGCAGGAGCGGGCACATACTGTCCTACGACTGTAAGCATAATACTCCGATTTTTCTATCTTTTTCTATCTTTTTTTTTAAGGCAGTGTGTTTTTGCAAACTATAGTGTATAAACATACTTAAATGTTGACCCCCATAGCCATCAAGAGTACCAGGGAAGGCACTAGAAGCCCAAGGACTGGCCATGAGCTGAAGCGCTCCTATGATATGATGGAGGGATCAATAACCAGAGGGAATCCCATGAGGGATTCTACACCCTATGAAGGTAATGCTCCATCCTCCTGCAGTTTCGGAATCATCCATTTAAATGATCATCAGAAATACAGACGACATCCTTCTGGTTTAGGGTTGATAAGCCGGGCTATGCCAAGGGAAGGCCCCCATTCTGAGCCTAAGGACAGGACGATGCTCACAGGATCAATTATGCAAGGTAGGCTTTTCCAGTCTTCTGCATATTTGCTGTGTCTGTTACCAGGTTTTTAAGGCATTTGTCTGGAACTGGAAAAAATACTTCCCTATCACTGTGTAGCAAAAGGTCAGTTATACCCTTAAGTATCACTTCTGTCAAAATTGTTTATCCAGGGACACCCAGAACATCAGCTGAGGCCTTTGATGAGGGACACAAGTACAGCAAACAGATCAAGAGGGAGAGCCCCCCGATTCGCTCTTTCGAAGGAGGGATCACCAAGGGGAAGCCCTATGAAGGGGTGAACACCATCAAGGAAATGGGCCGGTCCATCCACGAGATCCCCCGACAAGACCTGTCAGGTCAGGACAGCCGCAAGACCCCCGACATGGCCACGAACAGCCGTTCTGTCCTGGAGGGCTCCATATCCCAGGTAGGAGCCGGGGATACCTGGGGTCTATTGGGTTGCGTTACAGAGGGTTTTATCGGCTGCTTATGAAACGTTTCAGATGATAGTCAAGGCGGGTAGTATTGCCAACTACATGATTGTCTCTAATCCTCATACATGGGGAATGAAGGCAGCATATCAAAGCAGTCTTTTTCCTGTAGGTGTTAACCAAAGTTTCCATTGGCCCACAGGGCACACCTCTGAAATACGAGAGTAATGCTGTGAGCCAGTCGGCCATCAAGCACAACGTGAAGTCGCTGATCACCAGCCCCAGCAAACTGCCACATGGCATGTCCCAGCTGGACGCCACGGAGCGGGCCAAGTACGAGGAGGGCACCAAGGGCTCCGAGCGTCTGCACCACACCTATGTGGTCAACTCCGCCACCTCAGTCCTCCGCTCCACCCACCCGGAGGCCGGGAAGTCGCAGCTCAGCCCTGGCATGTACGAGGATGCCAACGCCCGCCGGACGCCCGTCAACTACAGCAACAGCTCCATCTCCCGCGGATCGCCCATGCTGGGGCGTTCTCAAGAAGGCAAGGCCCTCAGAACTGCCGCTGTAGTTTCTGTGCGATTATTATGGACGTTCACCTATAGTAACGGTTTTATCTATTACCGACATTTCGGCTGTGAATTGTTTTTATGGATTAACCCAGCAAAGTTTTTTGATGTTTATGACATTTTATCTGTATCTGTGTGTTAGAATGTGGACAAGTCGATGTGGATGTGTAATGATTCCTTTTTGCTCGTCCCCAAAAGGGAGCATAAGCTCTGTAAAGCCAGCGAGTCACGAGAGGAAGAGCACTCTGACCCCAACTCAGCGAGAGTGTGTCCCTGCCAAGTCTCCAGTGTCAGGGGGGGACGCCCTGTCCTCTCATAGCCCCTTTGATCCACACCATCGGGCCGTGGCCCACGGGGAGGTATACCATGCCCACCTCGGCCCCCCGCTGGATCCGGCTATGGCCTTCCATCGTGCCCTCGACCCAGGTTATTCCCACCCCCACTCTCCCTGTTACATGTTTCTAACCCATTTGAACTTAACTGAAGAAGGATACGTTTTGTCCTTATTTTATTAAGGTCAGTAAAGACTACTCATAATATTCAGTAAGGATGGTATCAACTTGACATGAATAACTATTACGTAATTAAAACTTTGAATTTTCATTTTGTTTCTCTTTGGCATGGTGTGTTGACGTCAAGGGGCAAGATTCCGATCTTAAATTTCCTTTGTTTTACAGCTTACCTGTTCCAGAGACAGCCGTCCCCCACTGGTTACCACAACACATATCAGCTGTACACCATGGAAAGCTCACGTCAGACCATGCTTAATGATTACATCACCTCGCAGCAGATGCAAGTCATCCCTCGGCCTGATGTTGCCAGGGGACTGTCACCACGGGAACAGCAGATTGCCATCCCTTACCCTCCTGGCGCTCGAGGTACTGGGTTCTGCCTTCCCCCTGTCCTGTGGTGTCCGTAGTCTGCCAACTGCATGCGCGATCCAAGGGGCTACCTTTTCCAGACGGCCAGAAGCAAACGACCCTGGAAAATTGCCACTAATCAAAATCAAATGCTTTATTTTTTTCTAATTTCTTCTGTTATTTTAGGGCTGTCGCAATTAATAATTGCATTTCACAGAATATAATTGGCTGAAATTTTGATATACCATCCACAATATAATTATCAAGCTAAATGCGTTTATTGAAACGTAATTCATTTAATCAGCATCTGCTATATGAATGTTCCTATTGGATAAAACGTATGTGCTAATGCACAGTAGGTTCTCCCTTAGTAATTTTAGGTTCATAGTAATTTTTTGATTTTATTTTTAAATAAATAAAGGTGAAAATAGTATTGTTTGGGAATAGGCGTTTCATCTTGAGACCCTTATAACCCTTTATAAGTATAAAACATAGCTATGTTAAATAGGCCTTTCAACAACATAAATGTCCATTGAGGTTTTATCATTTAAGAAGAAAAGATGAAAGAAAAGACATACATAAATTTAGATTTTTGTCAAAACGTATGCATCAACCAAAATATTTTTTACCGACTGACAGCCCTAATTTAATTGTTCATTAAACTAGCCATCATGTACTCTGATGTAGAAATTATTTTGTTCAATATCTCATTGATTGATTTAAAAAAAATTTGAATTGGGAAGGATGGATAACCTATGGGGTGTTTCTCTATTTTATTTTCTCTCTTTTAAATTGATTCTTATTGGTTATTCACCCTGGCCCTTTGCTTCTGTCTGAAAAGGGATTATTGATCTAGCCCAGATGCCTCCCGCTATCCTGTTGCCTCACCCTGGGGGAACAGGTACCCCCCCTATGGACCGCATCACCTACATCCCTGGAGCTCAGGCCCCTTTCCCTCCTAGGGCTTTCAACCCAGCCTCCATATCTCCAGGTGAGAACCCCAGCCCCTCCATATGCAGCACCAAACACAGCCAGCCGGCAGAGTCGAGCCTCCTGAGCCATAAGCTGTTATTCAGTGCGCTCGCTCAGAAAAGCCTTGGTGCGGAGGGCAATCTGACCTGCTGTCTGGAGAGCAGACCCCCCCAGCCTTCGCTTATCCTTTTTTTGCGTTTTGTACTGCCTCAGAGCCAACCCTATCCCCCCAGCCCCCTGAAGTCCCAGGTAGGCGCAACGGCCTAGGAAGCCTCTCCTCCAACTCCAGCACCCACAGATTTCCGAACACACCGAACATGCCCTCCATGTGTTGCAGGTCACCCCGGTCACCTCGCGGCGACAGCAGCCAGTGTGGAGAGGGAGAGGGAGCGAGAGCGAGAGAGGGAGCACCGGGAGCGGGAGAAAGAGCGGGAACAGAGGGAGCGTGAGCAGCAGCGTGAGCAGCAGCGTGAGCAGCAGCGTGAGCAGCAGCGAGAACAGCAGCGAGAGCAGCAGCGAGAGCAGCAGCGAGAGCAGCAGCGAATTGTGGCAGCTGCCAACGATTATATGCGTGG
>JAOYSI010000612.1:20926-36859 GCA_025775065.1 Hiodon alosoides | reverse complement strand
AAATGGCACCTGTTTGTATTTTTGTTCTTCTTTTCTTCTCTGCAGCACATCATCACCCAGGACTTTGCCCGAAGCCAAGAGGCAGCCCCTGCCTCCTCCTCCTCCTCCTCCACGGCCACATTCCAGAACTCGGCCTCAGCTGCCCCCAGCGCCCCCTCCAGCCGGGCCAAGATGCCCAGCCGTTACAGCCCGGAGAACCAAGGCCAGGCATCTCAGGGCCAGCTCACGCACCACCCGAGACCTTCCAGCCGAGTGTCGCCATCCGGGAACGCCTCCGATAAGCCCCGGACAAGGTGCGGTGTCTGTCCTGGGTGCAGGGTGTAATCCTTACTCCCAGTGTTTACCATGTGTCTGTAATCTGAAACTGTAGTGGTGGTGCACTGCTTGTTGTTACTGGAAAGCTGCCAGGGTTATTTATGTCTTTTCGGTCAGAAAAACTGCAGTGTGGGCACGTGTTAGTTCCTTTAAAAAAAGGAATAAGTTGGCCCCCAGTGCTCAGAGAATCCTTTCCCCTTTGCCAGGCCTGGCAAGTCCCCAGAGCGTGGCGGTGGGGCGCTGGAGAGCTACGAGCCCATATCCCCTCCACAGAACTACCCCAGTTTGGACAAACAGGAGTCCATAACGCAGCAGGCCCAGAGGCGGGACGCAGAGAACACGGAGCAGAGGTACAGCGTCTTGGGCAGGGATTTAGGACGTCACCCCGGTGACCCACTACAAAGCTTGGAAGACAGGGCTTTCTTGCCGGAACAGAAAAGTCATTCATTCATTCATTCATTCATATTGAATAAATTGCTGTAAATGTAGCTATTAAGTAGCGGTATTTTCAGATACATTCTTCAGGTACCTCTTCAGAGTAATTTCTCCCTTTTGGAAAATCATACTTTGGAAAACCTTTTGTTGCTACTTAGATCACGGTTTGTGCTGTGGATTCAGGGACCTGTAAGTCACTTAAGTTACTGAATAGAGCGTGGTAAAGTACAGGTTTTTTTACCAGACCAAACAGCGGGGTGTGGGCGTTCCCTATGGTATGGTGCGCGGGTGTAGAGGATGAAGACACGGAGTGGTCTTCAGCCATTGCTCAACCCCTGCCTTTTCTCTGGTTGCAGGAACGACTCCCGCTCCCCGGGAAGTGTAAGTTACTTGCCCTCCTTCTTCACAAAGCTGGAGAGCACCTCTGCAATGGTGCAGTCCAAGAAGCAGGAGATCTTTCGCAAGCTGAACTCCTCTGGGGCGGGAGACTCTGACGTGGGTAAGTGGCCGTCCCTGACTCCTTGCTGACGTTGACACTGGGAAGATGAAAGACCTTAGATTTGGTGTGTGAATTTCTTTATTTAAATAGTTGGAAGGAAAAGATACATTTGTTTTATGTAGTTACCTGATCCAGCTCGGTACTAATGACATAATGGGTAGAACAATTGAATACTTTGCAAGTCACAGAGTTCACTTGCATTTTGCAAGTGTTGAGTAAATCAGTCTCTAGTTACAAGTCCAAAAACATGAGTCTCAGCAGAGTATACCGGGGGTAGAAAAAATAATGGAAAAAATAAGCAATGTATGAATATTTATTAAGTAGTAAGTGCTTCAATATGCCCTGGAATATTGTCATGCAAGTTTTGAACTGTTGCTAGTGGGAAATTGGACCATTCTTCAAAACAGAAAGCCTCCAGTTCTCTTGGTGGAAATCTGGTCTGCACTCTACATTCCAGAACTATCCATATTGGTTCAATGATGTTTAATGATGGGGTGATTGGAAAGGCTACGGAAGGTGTTTGACTTCATCCTGGTTTTAATGAAGCCACTCTTCATGGCTCTTACAAGATGCATAACCGTTATGGACGAGCCGTGTGGGTTGATGGCTTCCTCCAAATGTAAAAGACGACTCGGCCTATATCACTGTCTTCCACTGCTCTTAAGTCCGGGTTTTCTACTCATTACACCCAGTTAGGCGTTGATATGCTCTGGCCTTGGTTATTAGTCATCTGCAATTCGGGCACCAACTCTTCTACCTTTTCCAAAGGTCTCCCATGTTGCTCACGTATTACTGTGTTGATTCATGTTGGTTACTTCAAGTCCTTTTAATCTACTTTGTACTTTGTACAGCTGAGCTTAATATTGTGAAAGGTTACATCTGTTTTACATGAAGCTTTTTTGTCCTTAAATTAACAGCAAGCGCACAACCTGGGACCGAGATCTTTAACTTGCCTGCAGTGACCAGCTCAGGTTTGTATTAAATCTGTACCCTGCCATGGCTTGAAGGCATATGGAACTCTTGTGAGAATGAAATTCTCATTTAAAAAGGCATTTTTAATTTAATTTAATTTAACGTTTTGTAACTTATAATATTACTATCCTTCTTGTTTTGCCTCAGGTAAAGTCTATCAACTTGGACCTCTCTCACCTTTCTCCTTCTCTTCTGGCATGTAGGTAGCGTCAATCACAGGAATCACCCCGTCAGCGATCCGGCCAGCAACCTGGGCCTGGAGGACATCATCCGCAAAGCCCTGATGGGAAACTTTGAGGAGAAGCAGGAGGAGCACCAGAGCAGCGGCTCGCTCTCCGGCAGTAACGTTCCTGCAGGCATGAGTGAAGGGCGGCAGGAGGGAAACCCATCCCCTGGTACAGGTAACGGCTTACTCTCTCCCATCCACAACACCAACTCATTTAGCCATAACACCACACTTACCTTGCTATGGCCTCTACTGTGCTTTCCTACTCTTCCTAGTTTGTCTAGGACAAGGCCTCCTAAATGAACAAGTGGCAATGACCAGTGTAAATGACTATAGTGTTTTGGTTTGGATAGAACATGGTAGCCGTAGAGCATAGGTCTCCTAATGTGCAGACATACATTGATTCATACAAATGTACGATACAGTATTATGTTTAGCTTATGTTGCTAATTCTCAATGTAAAAATAAATTTTAATGCAGAAGTAACAGAAAACGCAAAGGCTAATGAAGTCATAAATAAAGGCATAACAGAACTTTGCACAAGGAAATAAAATAAATAAAAAACATTTTCTTGACCAGTTGCCCGCTGCTTATTCATCATGCTTCAATAACTTCAATATCATCAGTTAATAAATACCGACATATGCAATGCAGTGGACTGTGCTGTCAGATTGTAGTAAAACGAGCCTATTGGCCGTGTTGTGGTTTAGGAGGAGACGGGTAGCATCATGTGGTAATGTGTTGTTCTTCCTCAGGCATGTCGGTTGGGAAGCAGAAGCTTTTGGGCAAAGCCCATAGCAGGAAGTCCAAGTCACCCAACCCAGGGCAGGCATACACTGGGGCAGAGCGTCCCTCCTCTGTGTCCTCTGTGCACTCAGAAGGAGACTACCACCGTCAGGCACCCGCCTGGGCCTGGGAAGACCGGCCGTCCTCAACTGGTAAAACCACACGCCACTCTCGCCGGGCACCCTAATAACAGGGACCTCCCCCTTTTGCTTGAACTTAACAGTACAGTGAATAATAATTAATTTTTTTGATGCATTTCTTTTCATTCCATTTGTAAATTTACACAAAGCTTGGTAGTTGGCTAATGTGCCCCCTCTCCGGTGTTCCTCCCCCAGGTTCCATGCAGTTCCCCTACAACCCCCTGACCATGCGTATGCTGAGCAGCACACCACCCTCCTCCATGGCTGGGGCGTCACCCTCCCTCCAGGCCCAGCAGGCGGGCTCTGTTCCCCAGAGCCGCGTGTGGGAGCGCGAGCCCCTGCTCTCGGAGCAATACGAGACCCTGTCGGACAGCGATGACTGAACCCCCCCACCCCATCCACCCCCCTTTGATGAGGGAGTCCTGCTGGGCCAGATGGAGGCCCCGCCTGGGCCAGGCTTTTCCCCCCACCAGTGCTCCTGCGAGCGCCACGACAGCCTTCTTTTGGGTGCAGGCACGGCAGCGGTTGGCTGTGGTCAGTGGCACGAAAGGCGGGAGCCGCTAAAAGACGACGGGCTGAATCTTCAGGATAGACTGTATCCAGAAACTTTAACATGTAGCCTGTTGACGAAAAGCCAGCGTTTAGCCTATATATAAAAATAAATACAAAATGAAGAACTTCAGATGTAAAGAAACATAAGACTATTTCTTCAATTTTTGTTTGTAAAGAGATTCCTTTGTCTTTAAAATTGTTGTATGTAAATAGAGAATAACTTTTTGCAGTGTTTTTTTCCCCTTTTATTTGACATTTTCGTTTTAACGTCACTTTTAAATTGGATCCATTCTCTGTTTGTTTGGGGGATCTGTATTTCGCCAGTGATTCCACAGTTGAGTAAAGGTGCTGAGACACGGAAGTGAACCACGTTTGTGCTCGCTGTGGAAAAGGGTACAGAAATACAGACCTCTGTTCCCCTGCACCCTGCCTGCAGCATTGTGGATGTTACCCAATGAGAATTCAAATACGTTTAATCTATATTGACAGAATTCCTTTGCAGCACTGTGGAAATGATGCATGGGTACACTTTTTTTTTTTTTTTTGAGGGAGCCAGAGGTTACTGCCCAAGTTTATAGAGAGAAAAAAAAAATCTTCCTTTTAATTTTTTGGGGATTACCGCAATGTTTTGAACACTGTTGTTAAACCATATAGAGGATGAAAATGAATAAGCTGGATAGTTGATTTTTAATTTATTATATGTCTTATTTTCCCCGTTATGGAAGCCCAAGGTGAACTAGGTTGTAATGTAACCCAGGTGTGAGAATAAGCGGCCATCAGCCGAGGTTACGGGTGAAACTGAAGCTCTGGGCGTCCGCTTCTAACTGGTGTAGAATGTTCCCACCTTTTTGTTGGAGTGTTGTCCGTCATGGTTGAACCGAACGCATGTATAACCATTTCCTGTTGAGAGCAGTCACGTTTGTCACCTGGCTGGAAGAGGGCAGCTTTAGACTTTGTTTCTCTGAAATATTTTCTCGTGTTCGTTTTTCTCGTGTCTTTGAAACTGTCCTTGCATAAATCAGAATTTCAGTGTATTTGACTCTCCAAAAATGGCAAAAACCAACCAACCAAACAAAAGAATTTGCACCATTGTTGCACTTTTAGCATTGTAACATTTGTCTTGAAAGAAATAATCATACTACCTGTTCTATAAGTTATTTGAGCCGACACAGAATTTATGCTTGTGTGTTTTGATCGACATTCACTTTTTTTGAAAACCTGCATACTTCTGCTCCCGTCAGTTCTTATTACCGGTTTATCGTTTTCGGTTGTAACAAACAGTGGGACTTCCAGGCATTCTCTGAGTTCACTAACAAGGACAGATACCACGGAAACGCTGCAGTTTAACTTTGTAAATGGTACAGTCGAATGTGGTGGAGTGGCTGTCAAATGCACTTCCACCACCTCTCTCCAAATGGGCTAAACTCAAGCTCAGCTTTTTGTCGTCATCTGAATTGTACTTTGTATTAAATTTGTATTAAGGGTCAGCGATACAGTTTATGACCAGCCTCTTAGGATGTCTAAAGCATACTATACTTTTTTCGCTTTTGCTTTGCTGACTAACAGACAAGTCTACTCTGAACTCTACTTCGACATTAATTCTTTAATTGTCTGATTGGATACTCCCAGAGCTGATGTTCTGTATTTCATTTTTCTGGCATCAATGTCTTTCATCCTCTTTTTGATGGGACGTCGAGTGTTTACAACATCAACAGAAAAAAAGTTTACAACACTTGAATCTTAAACAGAGAATTATCAGTGCATTGATCCTGCGCTTCATCTGTCGAATATTTTGCAGTGGTAACTTTTTGTCTGTCTGTTAAATTTGAGACTTGAAAAACCCTGTATCCCATGATATTAAAATGCAATGTTTGTATCGCACAACGTCTCTTAAGTAGTCGATTGAGAGTTCAGACCAATAAAGTGGATTAGATCTCCATTTCTCTGAGGGCATCGTTATTTTTTCTTTTGTGTTGTATCCGATTTGTTGTAAAGATGGCAAGTTAGAACTGTTCAATAGAAATTCAATCTTTATAGCATATTGGTGTTTTTTAATTTAATAAAATGTTGATTAAGTGCCTGTAGGCAAGTAAATGCAAAGTGTGAATAATGAATATGAATCGTCATGATTGTGGTATATTTGATCAGGACTTTCTTGGTTGGGTTCACTCTCTTTAAAAACATTGAATAAAAAGGTGCTGGTCGAGACCTAGTTTCAGGCTTTATTTTTAATCGTATTTTCATTTAATGGGAATCGAATTTAAAGCAAATTTTGAGTTCCCTTGAGTAGAATATATAAGGTAAGTTTGTTTAAAGACAGGCCGTTGCAATTTTCTAAGGATAGGTTTCCTGTATGAAATACTGTACGATGTATATATTGTGTGGGTGTCTTGATATTATGATCTGACATGACGTATGAAGGGATGAGTATTCTTTCAATGTTTGAGATTGAATTAACAGATTTCCTCTTCACATTCTTTCACCTTTGTAAATATATTTTAACTTTTTTTTTTTTTTTTTTTTTTTTTTTTTTTTCACTTGTTAAATGTGGTGGGAATTAATTTTTTAATTGTTTTTATTATTTAACATTGTGGTAGGCAAAAAAGCATGGCAAGAGTTTTGTTTTTGATGTTCATTATATACAGGAAACCCATGTATGTTAGGCTCTGGTGCACTGCGACCCTAAATTTGAAGCGGCTACGATGAATGAATTATAATTAAAGAATGCTAGGAGGGATAATCTGTTAAACTATAATTAAATCTGTTCTACTGAAACCTCATTCGTGTGACTTTCTGGATGTTTTGTATGTTACATCCAATGAGATTGAACTTTCACTCTGCAGGCTGCAAGTGGAGGAGAGACGCGTCCTGCCTTTTTCCACCCAGATGGTGCTCAGCCAATTGTGCGCTGCCTTTGGAAAATTATGGGATCTGAATTTGAACTTGCAATTACTATATTAAAGTGAAAATAGATCACACTTTTGCGAGTAGTAAGTACTTTCAGGCGCGTAGCCTGAAAATAATGGCATTTAGCTCATATTAGATTACAAGTCTATTTTTTTTATTTTTTTATTGTTCATTATAGAAGTCAGACGCTGATACCGCCAGTTGAACTTCTGGTCTCAAAGGTTCTACTGTCATGATTCCACCTTCTCCAAAAAAATAGGGTATGGTGACCATGTTAATGTCCCTCCCATTCTCCTAGTAGAGGGCCCCTAGCCAATTCAAGGCAATGTCCTGATTCAGGTCAGACAGGTGCTATTGTGTAAAGTGCTACCTGCAGCATGCTTTATCGGGCACTTTAAGTCAGCCAAACTAGACGTTAAGAAAGGCAATTCAAACTCGCAGTTGGAGCAGTTGGAGCTATGATTCAAAAGGTTTGGTGTTCAAATGAATGAGATCAATGTATTTTTGGGGGATTATGTAAATAGTGTACCATCCTGGATGTCATCCGGGACGGCTAGCCTGTTTGGTGAAGCCACATCTTTAGCACAGTGCAATAATTTACCAGGAGAGGGCAGCAAACATTAAGCTTTTAACCGAAGCTCTAAATATCAAAATACATAGCATTCTGGTTGTAGTTTATAGAAACGGTTCTGTCCGTTAGCTGCAACACTGGTGTATTTTAATGTTAATATTGCAGGATAGACATTGATTGATATGTTTGAATAATAGACGGGATTTCTACTGCGGAATCTTTTTTGAGCACAGAAGGTTTAGCGTGGCTTATTTGTCGAGCAGCCGGTATACGTAACGAAAGAGATTTCGACTCTTTTTATTTGGTCCTGTAGCGGCTGTAACTATTTCCAAAAAACACTTGTTTAATTAAGGACTACAAGTACTAGAGTTCCTTGCGGTAGTTTCTTGCGTATTTCCTACATATGCGACGCGGGAAACAAAAAATGTAGGTAAGTACTACAAGGGGGAAGAAGTAGCTGGTAATGTTTATGTGCCGTCTCTACTTTTTAAACTTTGTATCTCCCTAAAACGTATTAGGCTCACGCTATGGTTATTGCGAAGTTGGCAAATATAACATAACTGCCAACCGTATGTGATACATGTGCGCAAGTTATATAATATACATGTTCACTATTTCCGTATATTCCGCATTGCTAGGATATTTTTGCAAAAATATTTTCCATTAAATTAATATTCCCAATGGAATTAATTAAATTATATCAAAAATATATATAAAATAAAGATACAATTTACAAGGTACTGGATGTTAACAGTTAATTAAACGTATCGGTCTTACCGAGACCATGTAAATGACCAAAACGCAAATTGGTACAAAGGGGTGACACGACAAGAGTGTCAACCAACGGATTAGTGTTAAAACTTTATCTAGCAAGAATGCTATTACTGGAGCAGATTCTGGACGTAGGTTCTCCTCCTAGAAGGTTGTTATGCAATCTGATTTTGTCCAGTCCCCGATAAAGATCCGATATTCGATGCATCCGGATTTATAAGTTGAGAAAGACACTTCAGTTAATTGGGATACCTGGTATTTAGTGTGTTTCTTTTGATGATGGCTTTTTGTTACCTTTTTGTTTACTTTACAAAATTATTTATTTTGCTGCAGGGAAAAAATGTTAATGGAGCTAATTTACTCGGATATTCAGTGACACATGAAGAATTAGGTTTCCATGAGGTTATGTTGCCCTAAGTGGCTTGTTAACATTTTGCACCATCATATGCAGGGTGTGGCAATGTCGTCATCCTTGCCAGAGGTGGCTGAAGAACTTTTAAAGGACATAAAGAAGGTCTACCAAGAGTCATCACAAAGTGAGTAATCGTGGCAGACTAATAAGAACTTTACAGCCTACAATAATTCAGGGTGTCAAAAACCCTTGATATAGATAGGTATGAGGTGCTCCAAAAATATGGATGCCTTTTGTTTCCCCAGTATATAATTGATTGCATCTTTAACAAGATGCCCATTGAATAGTTAATTTTTAAATTTATTTAGTCTTTGTTAACAAAAGTATGGAAATGTGTGCCTATTTTGAGGAAGTCCCACATGAAGATTCTCAAGAAGTTGTCATCAACAATGCCGTCCAGAGTTTCTACAATTGACAGAAAGGATGTGCAGAAGTCCTCTTGTCCTAACCTACATCGTACCTCACTAATAAGACTAAGTGCAAAACATTGTGCAAAAAGATCTTAAAAATTGTCCACTGCCCCTATTTTTAAACATCTTTTGTAACAACGTGAAATGTCAAGGCACATCTAGTCTGAAGCGCAATTGTCTATTTTATAATCTTGAAAGGTTCCTGCCCTTGCAGTCTGACAATATGTGGTAATTCCTAATTCCGAGTGCTGAAATCATAGGCTCCAAATCACCTGTGCCGGTTCATCTATGTTCATTGTGCATATCTAAACGAGTTATTAACCTTGTGATTTATCTTCTAAAAGTTTAGTTATAAAACCAAAAGTTGTTAGGGAGGTCGTCAGAAGTACCCGCCTCAAGGATTTTGAGTGCCAAACATTTTAATTGTGGTGGTCGTAACTATTGCTGAGATCAACATTTGCAACATTAGCCTCATTAGCCTATTGCAATGGAACAAATGCAACATGTAAGGAAAAGGAATTGATATTCCAACTTAGTACTTTGGAAACCTTTGGAATGAACACTGTTCTAAATATTCTGTATCAGTTAAGAACCTTTTGAATAACACTTAATAGCACTTTATCTTCTAAGCTGAAGAGGATGTTTTGAGAAAAAACAGTTGTCTGTGATTTTTGTATCATTTTATATTTAATTTTATGTACAATATATCTATATAATATTCCACCAGTTATTCACTATATTTAATATTTAATATTCTTATGTAGAAATTAACGTATACCTTCTTTAATTCCTTCCAGTTCCAGATGACCTCCTGTTGGCGTGAGTATATTTCCATTTTAAATGTGAACCTATTTCTAATGGGTTATTCCCCTTTAAGAACCCCGAACTCTGAGCCGTGTCTTGCGAGAGCGTGCCTGACGTTGTCCGTCATAAATCCTATGAAAGCGAATAGAGTGAGATGTCTTTTCTCTCTTTCCTTTAAGACATTCAGAGCTGAGCTTTAGAGGCTGACGCGCTGCTTCCCTCCATCCCCAGTGCCCAGCTTGCTCATGTGTAGCTCGCTCACGGTTTGATCAGTGCAGTGACTTACTTGACTAATGCCTCAGAAATATTTGAGAGTCATGAGAAGTCCTGGAGGCCGTATGCACCTCAGGAGAGAGCTTCTCCGTCATTGACGAACAGCCTGTTGTGGCTGCTGACGCTCCACCTATCCGCACTGATTTTTACAATAATGACAGGTGACAGAGATCCTTCTTAAGATGGCTTACTCCGCTGAGGCTGAGAAAGCACTGTTCTGGGGGCTTATAAGTACTGGCTGCTGGCTACCCCTGTTGAGCTCTAGCTTAAGTTGTCTAAGCTTATTAGCCAAGCGACGGGCAGGAACATGGCCACGCTTGTGGCTATCAGGTGTGGCTTCCACAAGTCAGGCTGTCGTACGCCGACAAGACAGCCCTCCCCGACGTAGTGAATGATCGTTTGAGGTGCGGGAGCCTACCAAGGCCTTCGCCGACTGAAGCAGTGGCCTCGACCCCCGTTTTTCCCCAACCGAGGGAGGTTAGCTCCGTCTCACAAGGACGGGTGGTCTCCAGTCCTTTTTCCCAAGAACATGGGACCATGGGTGCGTGCCACAGGGCACACCCGGTAGTTTCCAGATTGCCTATGGACCGCCTCCGTTCCAAGGCATGGTTCAGATGTAGGTTTTGGATCTTCTGGTCAACAGGTATTCTGGCCTAGAGATCCAGATTGTTAGGAATCACCCTATTAGTGAGGACGAGTGGCCCTGGCGTGATTTAAGTGGTAGCACATGCAACTTGTTACTGGTTATCGTTCCAAGCTGAGTCTGAAACTAAACCTTGTGAGGATTGGCTTAGAACCAGCTCTGCTAGGATACTTCCTGGGTCTGAAGGTGGATGTCCGGTTCATGCTATCTACCCTGTCGGATTGTAGCTTGCCTACAGCTTTTCCAACTCGGTCAAGCTCTCCCAGTGCTGACTTTCCAGAGACTTCTGGGCCTGATGGCAGCAACATCTCAGTTCCACCCTTTGGGCATCCTACATAAAAGCCCCTACTGGTATCGTAAAGTGTTTGCCTGGGTAGACAACAAAACAGTGGTATCATACATCAACCACCAGGGTGGCATGAAGTCTCTGATGCCTAGGTTACCAACGCCTGGCATGAAGTCTCCGATGCCTTGTCACCAGGACCAAGAGTGGCATAAGTCAGTAATACTTAATTTAACATCTTAACAAATAACGGACGCTTTATTTTATTGTAGTCTAACTATAGTTTATTTGTTTTTGTACCTTTTCTTCATTGAGTGCTAAGTTCCAAATCCATATATTGTACATTTCATACAGTTTCAAGAGTAGCTGTTTTAAAATTTAAACGGCAATAGCTGTTTAAAAGCAGTTGTTGTGACTTCCTGTTGAATTTGTGCTTGTCTGGATGCAGAGGATGACAAAGACGTTCTTTGCCACCGCAGACCATGTGGTTTCGTTGGAAACCGTTCTACTCGGTGGGTGTGGGCACAGATTGTCTCACATTTTATGGGGGAATTTCCTGTTGCCAGCCACAGGGCAAAGCTGGGATTTCCTCACACATGGTCAGTTACCTCCTGTGTGGGGAGGACTGTGCGGTTTAGGTCATCCTCCCCCTAATTTGAAGTTGTCTGGTAAATGTGTGTGTTCTACTACTAAACATACTTTCCAATAAGATGATTCTTCTGCCTTTCTGTCCATGTCACTTTTATCCTTGCGTTGAATGCTGCTGTTTTTGGTTACGTTATGGTTTTTTGTATCTTTGTCAGGCAGATTGAAGTTTGTGTTTGGTTCCTCGGCCCTGCAGGCCCTGGACCTAGTGGATCAGCGTTCTGTGACCTGTCTGTCGTCACCAAGCGGACGAAGGGTGTTTCAGGTAAAATAATTTCAGACCTTTTCTTCCACAATTTGTGGGAAACTGTCCCCTAGGTGTCTTGCCCAGCACTTGCCGTAGAGCCGGGAATGACCTTTGTAGTTTTGCCGATGCAGGCATCAAATGATCCATGAGGTTGAGGTGTTAGATACAGTAATGAATAAAAAAAGCTTTGTAATCATTACTTATCAGAACAGAAGACAATGTAAAAAAGATTAAAAAGCCAAAAACTCTGGTTCTCCTTTGATCCTTTGGTTCTCACCTAGTAAGCCTTCTGCTTCCTGTTTTTATGTCCTTACCCAGCCTGTAGTAGATTGATTGGTCGAAATGACTCATGTCCTTGGTGGCCTTCTTGGAGGTGTAGTGCTGGAAAGCAGCATCCTTTTTCCCCTCGACTGACAGGAGAGCCTTTTCGCATGGAAGCCAGTGCTGTGTGCTCACACTTACGCCGCCCACTTACGCCGCCCACTTACGCCCTTCCTTGGCTTTGCTCCCAGCACTGTTACTGCCTCATTTGTGGAAAGCGTTTGACATCGTTGGTCCTTTACGGGAGAATTTTCTGCAGTTGTGGTTTAATCTGTCACACAAGCTTCCTGTAAATACTCCCTCAACGAATCCCGGGGGCTTCGGCCCTGTTTTGACAGTGGCCAGTGGTGGAATGACCTCCAAAGTAATAGCATGTCTCATAAAAGAATCAACAATGGCCCACTATATGAGGTCTACTTTATTGGACGTTTTTGTTTTTCTCGCCCTCTTTTTATTATGCTGCAGTCACGGAGGGTTTACCATGAAAATAATCAAAATATGGTGTACATTATTAAATGTTTATAAGAGTTGATGTAATTTTTTCTGTTATGGGGCGATTGTTTTGATATGAATTTATGGTAATCAAATATTGGTCTCCGGGATTCTGTTTCTGGCCTATTTTGTAATGTTTTATTAACGCAATAAAACAGATAACTTGCCGACATCACATCCTGGAGCAGCTCATTCAAAACACAGACAAGCAGATGTTAGTCTTGCTCATAAAAGAAGAGGTACGTTGATTAAACAAAGCAGATTAAACATGCGTAAGATGCATTGAATATTCCAGAAGATAGGTGGCCTGTTTGCAGAATGAGTGGCTGTGAGTGAATAGTTTTTTCCGATATGTCTGTCATTGTATGTGACGAATGTCTTGTGGGAGGTCAGACTGCTCAGATGCTCCTCGTGGCACAGAGACTAGAGACTAAAAACATGGCAAATATTTGTGGTGAAATTAATTGACTGAAATGGGTTGTGAGAGCACCCCCTGGAGAGTAGTGATGACACTGAAGTCTGCTTCATAATTACCTTTTGTTGTATCATAACATCATAATGTGTCTGTGTGTGATATTTCTTTGTTTGTGAGTCATTGTCGTACAATACGTAAGTGAAACTCCACGATGAGCTGTGCGTTGTGAAATAAACCTCAATGGGAGGACTTAATCACTCTCATACTTAGGCTGAATCAAGACAGAGACGTCACAACTCCAGTGTTGTTAAATTCCGGTGCCCAGTATATCATCTTAGACTTTTTTAGCATGCCTCTTGTCTTGACGGCCATTATCTGCCTTGAATATAACTAGTATAATTGTGGATTTGAATGTGAGCTGATTGATTTGTAAATGTGAGCAGGTCATTTTTAATGGAACTACATTATAGCCATGTGTTTATACGATTTTAATGTACACCTGGCATTTCTGTGAAGTCAAAATGCATGCTTTCAATTAAGTTTGGTTTAAAAGTTTTTAGCTTTTTAAAGAGTTTTTTCCCATTTGGTAAATGGCCGTCTTGACTGTTCCGTTGTACAGTGAAGTTTTTTCCAGTTATTGACATCTTGTGTGGAGTGCTGTTACTAGGGTCGGGAATCGTTTTTGGGCTCAGACGACAAATTGGCAAATATTAATTGTATATCCTGAATTGTTAGAATTCTAGTGCAGACAGTTGTGCCTTGACATAGCCAAAAATGTGGGTGAAAGGATATTGGAGATATTTGTCTAAGTTACTAAGAGTACAACAAAAAAAAGTGCTTTTCCTGAAACATATTTGTTGCAAAATTGCGATAAAATCGGGGCTCTGCATATAGCATGTAGGATAATCTATTATTATGTTGATATTTTATGTAAATAGTTTCTCCCCAATTCGGAATTTGTGACTGATCTCGGCGGGTCCGCTACATATCGACACATGGGGAGGGTGAAAAGGTTATGTGAATGGTCTCCTCCGATCCAATGGCTTTCACGCCACCCTTCATTTTAAATGCTGTGGGGTATTTAGCTCGCAGGAGAGGTTCCGCGCCGATGTAAGGAGACGCTGATTTTTGATGAGCTAAGAGAAGCCCTGCCGATTCCGTGTTTTCCTAGTCACAATCAGCGACTATCACGACCTAGATTCTAGCCTTCGAAATCAAGATTACCCGTTTCAATCAGCATTCCAGTAAGTACCTTTTCCCACTGGGCCTTTTGGCAGGCTGAAACTAGCCGAATGGATATTTCAGGCGGCGTCCTGTAGGGCCGTGTCCTTTACACTGGGATCATATCAGCAGAGACGCACCTCACTATCAATGCTATCATGTTGGCTGCCTCGTAAGAAAATTACAAACGTGTTCCTCTTTTATGCTCATTATCAAACCCACCCCCAAAATGTTGGGTGTTACGGAGCTGGTTGCCAAATGTTAAGTTCCAGATGGAAACCGTCTCTTTGTTACCACAACAATGTCTGTTGTTGTATCTTGCAGCATTTCTTCAAGATAAAGAACTTTTGTTTACTAAGATTACCAAGAATTCATGAGAACCTCCTCTCTCCTTATCTTGTCTTAGAGACTTTTACATTATAATTGCATTTTATGTCAACAATTTATTTCTTTGCTGGATAAAAACATTAATCAGAATTTAAGAATTATTCAAACACAAACATAATAGTAATAATATCACTCTAGAAACTTTATCAATTAATTTTTTGCGGTTCAGTAGCCGTTTTCATTGAATAAATGGTGCTGTTACTGTGATACTGAGACTGAAGACTTGCCAGATTATGTTTTGCCACTTGCCAGGTTGTTTGAAAAACGGCTAGTTGTTTGAGAAGCACAAAGGTCATACAAGGTCAATTAAATAGTTGATCACTCAGTGAAAAAAAAGTCTTGCTTTGGTCATTTCCCATCAGCTCTGGTGTTTATAAGTTACACGTTAATGCTTTATCTCTCGACACACTGTAGATAGAAGTCACAGTCATTCTCATGGCCAATATCAAGGAAAGGAAGTACGTATTTTTGTTGGCATCATTGATCACTGAGTGCTTGTGAGAACATGACGCGACAAGATCATAAAGTAAATAATGGCAAAGAATTCTTGAGCGTACAACCAAATGTTTTGGTTGGAACCAGCAATAGAGTCACTGTCGTGGCATACAAAACCCATCCATCAATTCCATTCAGGTGGAATTCTGGGCGACCCGGGATTGTGCAAAATTCTGGAGAAATGCTTACAGTGTCCATAAACATTTAAATAGTGAAATTTATTGAAAGAAACAGATGGTTCAAAAGCCTATCTTTTTCTGAGGAAGGAAAATGAACTTGACTGTAGGATCCGAACATGGGAGTGAGCAGACAGTCGGAGCCTTTGTGACACGAGGGGGTTTTGGTTCCTGTACGGGTGTCGTCGGAGCCCTTGTGACACGAGGGGGTTTTGGTTCCTGTACAGGTGTCGTCGGAGCCCTTGTGACACGAGGGGGTTTTGGTTCCTGTATGGGTGTCGTCAGGGAGGGGGAGGAGCCACGTCTTCACGCTGGTGAAAAGCTTTAGGTAAGGGGGTTTTTCAGAACTTGGTTTGGAGCCAGGCTGTGTTCTTGCAGTCATGTCCTTGTTGCTCTTGGCCCAAGGTCTTCAACCGAGGTCCTGAAGCGTTTATTAAGATCTTATTAAATTGGCTCCTAGCAAGAAAAGTTCTGTGTGTTTTCCCAACCAAGAGTAGTGAGGTCAGGTGTAATTACTATAGAGGAACCAAAGCCT
>JAOYSI010000612.1:2799-19103 GCA_025775065.1 Hiodon alosoides | reverse complement strand
GTTTTTATACTGGCCTGGTTTGTGGTCTACTTAAGTATTTTTCTGTTCAATGGGACAGAGCTGTAGATGCAGTTAGTTTCATTATCTTGCACATTGCGTCACATTAGCTAGTCAGTGCAGTGCACGTTCAGCAGTATTTCCGGCTTCCATGACTGAAGAAAGACTGTACGCAGTTTAACCTAACATACTCTCACACTTGCACAATGACTCTGTTTGATCGAAGGCGCCAGATCAACACATCTGTAGTCAAAGAGTGAACACTAATCATCAGTCTTCAAAACGGCCAATAATTTAAATAAATGACCAGAAAAACCTGGCCTTTTCTTTGACATACCCAAGGGGGATCATGTTGTGATGGCTGAAGAACCCGATGTGTACAGCTTGTTTGGGTTTGCTTTACGTGTTTCTCTACATTCATGGGCAGAGCTGTTCTCTTCTTCTCCCGGGTTTGAAACGGATGCCCAGGGGCTGTTTTTTAACTCAAGGAATGTGGGAAATGTACTTGACATGTAAAAACACTGAGCTTTAGTCAGATCAGTTACTGAGCCATGCTTCGATGCAAAACTTTCATTACCTGTGCATGGTCCATCCACGGAACAATTATAAGAAACTTTACTTTTATATACAGTGCCTTGTAAAAGTATTCTGACCCCTGACCAATTCTCTCCCATTGAAATTTTGTTCTGCGTGATGGGTGGGGGTGTTTTATCCAGGAATTGTGACAAACTTAAATGGTTTGTAGGTGGAGACCGATGTCAAAATAAGATTTTGTGTTTCAGTGTTTTAAAATGCAATAATAATAATTAACAATATTAAAATTGATCAATGCAATTCAGTAATATGAGAAAATTGGTATGGGGCCTTAATACTTCTGCAAGGCATGAGATATATATATATATATATATATATATATATATATATTGATGCTAAAGTTTTTTTCTCAACAAAGAGTGTTGACTTGGCATTGGAGATAACAGTTAGTTATTAATTACTATGGTTCTAGAGGAACCTTAGTAAAATCTTTGGCCTTTTTTGGGATTGACTTCCTAAACCCACATTGCTAATCGAAAGGAAATTGCTAATCAAAATTTCCTATAAATTAGCATCACTAGTATATAGAATAATAATTATATTTGCATCTTTTGGCCCAGCCCTTGGTACAAGGGATTTCTCCAATCACGGTGAGACTTCCTTGCTCAGATAAGTAAATTCAATTGGCTTGCTGCTGAAGATCAAGACATTTGGCAAGATACCAAGTTGGGTGCAGTGCATACAGTGCATGTTTAGTAGTGCTTGGTGGGTTACTGTAAATTACTCATTCAAAACACACAATGCCGTCCCTGGCAGATGTCACTAAAATTATCTCGTTATCTCGAGAACCAGACATTCATCTACACTGTCAGACCACAATGTGATTCGTACTGCTCTGCACATTTCCTGCTGTAAATTGAGCAATAATGCGAATGATATGCTAATGATCCACTGATTTGCTAGAGCAGAAACTTAACAGTTCTTGTGATATTAACAGAATCTGTTTCATGCACACGCATTCAGCATCAGGGAGACGTTGTTTTCAGATGAGCTCACTGTGTTCAGGAAAGGCACGGTTCGGTTTTTGTGGTGCTTTCACACATACCCTGTGCCTCTTCCTCAGGTGGTCGGGGGGGCCGGATTCCCGTACACCTGCTACACCTCCTGCCATTACTGCCCCTGCCCGGCCTTCGCCTTCTCCGTCCTCCGCAGGAACGACAGCTTGCTGGTAACCGTAGCGCCCTTCGCGTTTTCAGCACTCTGTGCCCTGTGCTGACACGCTGCTCTATGCTGATCTGAATTGATCAAAAGCGCAAATGAGGTGGACCCGAACGATATAGTGGCTATTTTACTAATTATTAGAAGAGGCCGCTGCAGTCATGTGAGCTGCTGTTAAGTATGGGAGACGTTAGTCTGGATACTGCAGATTACTTGTAACAGACCAAAAGCTCCCCGAGGATGTCACTAAAATTAGCTTTGACCCTCTGAGAAACAGCAGCATCAGCGAGGCATCCCTCGGATTCCTTTCTCGGCAGTGCAGTTTACTTTCCACTTGTAAAGTGAATTTGATTTGTGGTGGCTTGAAGCACCTGAATGAGTGGCCAGGCTGGATTGCACTGACATAATATTAAATAGGGGGCACTTGTCACACTTGTCACAGTCTAACCTTATTCACCTCTCTTGTGATCCTGAGAACAATTACCGGAATCTGCTGCTCGTTGGCATTGAATTTCGCCGCTGCAACTCTGCATCCCCTGGGGGGGGGGGGGTTGAAATGGACTTTGTTTTATATCCAGAAACAATCAAAAAGGCAGCACGTGGGAAAGTGTCTTTTTGGTCCACCCGAATAGTGAGTCATCCAGGGGTAGGGAGACACATCGCCCGATCTCTTCCAGCTCCAGGCTTTCTTTAGGGCTGTGTTTGGAGACTGTCCGTGCAGCCCATGTTTGGGGAAACCTCCCTGTGTCAATAAATTACATTAAATCACGGGACAGATTATAACAAATCGGTTTCACCTCCTTTTCAAGTTTTTCCCTGTCACTTATACTTAAAAGCCTACAATTTACATACATTTTTTCTTTCCTAGCTAGTTTGTGTTGGCTAAGTTTTTTTGATTATTTGTATATTTAAATAACATAATGTTTCAATTTTGAAACTGTAAATAAAATTGCTATCTAGTTAATTTGATTTTACTAACTTGATTAAAGATTTACTGCTATTTAGATGATTAATAATCTCACTGAGATTTTCTTATATTGATTTTAAAGGGAAATACAAGGGAGACATTTTTTTTACCAGCTGGAAGAATGTTTTACCTTTGAAGTAGGCATGTGTAGATGTGTAATAAAAACAAAGGTTGAATCAATGTCTCCGTTTTACCCTCTCGTTTTCTCTCTAACACGCACCGATACTCGAGCTCCAATGTGAAACAAAGTGAATCTGCTCTACATCCTTTTTAAAATTTCTCATCCCCCCTCCACAGTGCAAACACATCCTGGCAGCGTACCTCTGCCAGGCCATGGGGCTGTCCCAGCAGGAGGCTGTGTCCGACCAGCAGATGTCTGATATTCTCTCCGGAAAAGCTGGAAAAGGCACGTAGACCCCGACCCTGGGTCGTAGGGACCGCTCGACCAGGGAGCCCCTCATGTGCACATGTGTTTGTTCAGTTTCACAATGAGATGAGATCTCTCCGAAGCTTTGACTGGCTGACGATTCGAGAAAGATCTGCGGCATTCAGCTGGAGTTTCCTGCCACCGCTTCACAAACATGTGGCCTGGGTGTCAATGTGGTGCTTTCTTGTGCTGTTACTTCACAAGGCAGACAGCGTCTGATGAGCCGGCCGTGTAACTGGGTTCCTCTTGTTTGTCCTGTGGGCTGGACTGACATGCAGCTGACTGTTTGTTTTAAATAGGCTTAACCTTTCTATCTAAAATGGTGTTGTGGCATGAGATTCATTAATGTAGCCAATATCTATTTTGTCGTACGTTTGGCAGGACTACTCCTGTTATTTATTTTTATCTAAAGACGTTTTGTCATTAAATTCGTTATTTCTCAGGTGTTAGTTTCTTAGGTTCTAATTTTTGTGTCATGCTCTTTAATCTGGGTCAGTCAGTTTACGTTTTTTTCTTTCAACATGGAGGTTTAATTTAAGAATTCCCTTTTAGGACCCTCTACAATAATGCACACATGCAACTATAAAGTTCCAAATATAATTTAATTTACAAAACTCTTTTTGTACTTGGGACTGAGGGCAGAATGTGTGGGAACGCTCTGTGTTGGTTACCTCTGAAGTAACCTGCGGTACTCTCAATAAAACAGCAAATATGTTCATGTACTGAGTTGTAATGAACACTTGCCGCGCTGGGCATAACGGTTGGTAAGTGCAGTCGCCTGAGTGCAGACTGAGCCCTATGAGCTGGAGGTCCCTGGTTCTAATCCCGCTCGCGTCGTTAGCCGCTGTAAAACAAGTCTGCCACGGGCTTTCTGCGTGCCTGGAGGCATGTAGTGCTGTCAAGAGGGACTTCTCTGGCTTCCAAGTCTGTGCTGAACCCCTCCTGCAGGCTGTGTAGGCTTTTCCCAAAAAATTCACATAGCTTCGGGATGCATGCATCCATTCCAATGTTGCTCATAATGAATGCACCTGAGTTTCTGTTAACCGTTTATAAAACAGAAGGGGGGCACTGTTTGACTTGGCAGCGTTTCCACTCCTTGCTGTCCTGAGCAGTAGCGCAGGAAGCGCCTGTCTCGCCATTCTGGGAGCCAGACAGACACATCTGATAGTACTTCATGTTGGGTTACAGGGTTTTACAGGGTGGTTGGTTTAGGCTTGTTAACCCAGGAATTGGTCTGGTCTTTACCCAGAGTCTGGTTTTGGTTGGGTTGTCAGACCCCACAGGCCCACTTTAAAACATACCCGTCTCTTCCTCATCCAATATCTTCAGCAGACATATTTGTGAACAAGATTTTATGTAAACATAGCTTTTATTAACAAAATATTTCCCCTTACATTATGTTAAATAGCGGTAAGTATTTTGAAGTGGTATAATAAACCTTGAACCGAGAACACAATCAACATAATTTTGAACAGTAAATTTTTGTGACGGCATTGTATCACATTGACAATGAAAAAATTTAATTCATAAAGCCTCTTCTATAGCTTTCTTGAATCCCACAAATATCGCTGGTTGCTAAATATTCTTTTAGTGCTTTTTACTGCCTTTCAGATTTCTCAGTTGTATCGTCACTGGTATGTACTGGTTTTGCACACAATCTAAATAGTTTATCACCTTTTGCGGTTTTGTGGAAGGCATCAGCATTATGGAGAACTGAAAAATGAAGTAACACTGTGGTAAATAGTGAAAGCTTCGAGAATCAATTTTTATTTAGGGCTCTGTTCAAAGACATGTTTATTCGCGACAACAATGGCGCCATTGAAAATGGAATAATGGAAGGTCTTCCATTTGTAAAATCAAAATGATTCTACAGATGAAGTATATTGGCTATTAAACTACGCAGGCACTGTATCCACAGATATGTAGGCATTTGTCATTTTTAATTTAATTAAGGATTATGGACTAATTTAGTTTGTTTTAAAAGTGTGGTTAGACCTAGTGGCTGCACTGTGAGAACATTGTCAACATTGCAATGGGAACACCTGCCCAAACTCATCCTGTGTATATTTGAGCCCAGCTACACTACTTGTTGGTTGGATGTCGCAGCTCAATAGAACCTCCAGTAGATTTTGCTCTTTTGTTTGTGTTTTACTCTGGACAGTGAAGGTTTTGGCACTGTGGTAACACAAAATGAATATGGAATTACATGTTATACTCCTGTCTTTAAGTAAGGCAGTCATTAGTTTGTTCGGTTAATGAGAGCCAGATGGTTGCTGAATGGTCACGTTCTCAAATGCCTTCGCAAGCCGGGGTTCCTGTTTGTTTTTCCTCCACACAGCTGTGGCATTCAAACCAAGCAAACCAAGAAGCGTTGCACAGATGTCACTGTGTGTCAGAATACTGCCACTGCAACCCAACCGAGAATGCGTAAATGATTGCACTAAAATATCACTTGCGTAAATAAAGAATGCAATCAAAACCTGTCTGTATCTTTTCCCTAAAAGGTTTGAAGACTTCTGCAGTTTTCCTTCCCCCACCCCTCCCCCATGCGCAGAGCTGCATGTATCGGCGGAACAAAATTGTCTGTGAACGAAATTCAAGTTGACTCGATTCAATATTCCGGTATTGAATCCTTTCATACGCATACAGTGTTATATGCAGTAACTATAATAAGAAGAAATAGAGGAAGGTTTTATTTGGTTTGTTTCAGAGGAGATGCTTCTCATCTGCTCTGACAAAACTGGAATGGACTCTTCACTCAACACTGTGCTGCAGGGAAACTCTTCATTACAGCTGGGTCCCTGGGTTGGAGATTTGTGTTTCTGTTGTAAGAAGAGGGATCATAATTTGTCTGAAGGCAGAAGCAGAATGCTAGAGACGGCTTTAAAGATTCAGATGTGGAAATAGCCTGAATTAGTCATCCTAATATGATTAGATGATTCAGAAGAGCCTGTCCTCTTGGGCACACATTGACAGATTTGATGCCAATTGGTTTAGTGACTTTAGAAAATTATTCCATACGTGAATTGCCCCCCCATCCAGAACCCCCCGAAGTATAACTATATTCATGTCTAAGTGTTTTTTTTTCTTTTTTACTAAATGACTTATATATATCTAGAGATGCTGGCTTAGCGAGTAAATTGCACCACTAGTGTTTGTAGATCATTCGTTTGCTTGGACAGCTGAAAATAGCTTTACCCCTTGGGGTAAAATGTCTGTTTTTATCCTGTCAGTGATAAACTGTAGTAATGTAAATTATGAGCCATTGTATATTACATTTTTATACCTATATATAAACTGCAGTGTTTAAAACGAGTAGTTGCGTTTCACATTTATCGGAAAAGAAGTTACGCACGCTGGTATGCTCTGTCACTTTTTTCCTGAGCTTTCTAAAGCAACCTTGACACCAAAGATACAGACAACTCTTACAAATTCACCCACACCATAGATATTTCATAGGCGGGCAGGTTTTCTTCACCACTCCTTGGCGCTCCATTAGTTTTCTTAAGAAAGACATCTATGAGACTGCAGAGTCGCCGAATGGCCTTTCAAGAAGTGTCACTTGCATTTTTTACTCATGTTTTAAATTAGCAACTGGGTTTCCTGTTGATGCTATTCTGGATTTCTCTGCAAGCTTGCTCAAAAAGCCCCCAAGCAAAAGCTGTACATTTGCTGTTTTTGCTGTACATTTGCTGTTTTTGCTGTACATTTTTCCTATTTTAATGCCACCTGTTGATCCATAAGCACTGATCAAAAGACTGCATCATTATCTTTCTGATAAGGCTTAGGAAAAGGAAATGTTGGCAGCTCTGGTTTGTTCAGGGGTTGTAGATTTAATCTCAAAACGAATGTAGTGATTTACTAAACACGTATGTGTTTCACAGTCCTGCATGTCTCCTTTGAATCTGGAAATCCCATTTTAGTTGCAAACGGTTTTGTTTAGAAATACACATAAAAACGAAGACAGCCCATATAACGACTGAGCCTGTTCCTACAAAAACCTCATAAAGAGTCAACGGCCCAGGTGCTGAGCCTAATGTGCATCACGTCAGGTTACACGTCATACCCCCTTGTTCTGTAAACATTTCTCACCACACTTCGACTGGAATTCAGGAACAAAACAACAGTAATACAATCCGGCTCCCTTTTCGCCCCTTATAGTAAGGGATCAATGGTCATGTTAATCTGATCTCTGTTGCGCGTGCTGCCATTGGAGCCGAGGTACAGCTCCTCCTTCTGGCACAGGAAGTGCTTGGAGAGGATCTTGCGGAAGGTGTTCCTAAAGTCCTGGATGCGGTAAGCATAGATAATGGGGTTCACCACAGAGTTGGCGTGGGACAGGATGATGGCCAAGTACATGACCGAGGGAGGCTTCTGCAGATGACCGTAGAAGAGCGTGAGGCAGTTGAGGATGTGGACGGGCAGCCAGCAGAGGGCGAAGAGGCCCACGATGATGGAGAGCGACTTGGCCGCCCGGATCTCTCGCTGCAGCAGGCTGTGCGAGTTCTCGCCGTTGATGCACTTGAGCTCGATCTGCCGCAGCTGCCGCCGCGCCACGTTGAAGATCTTGATGTAGATGCCCAGCATAATGAGCAGGGGTGGCAGCACGCAGCCGAAAAAGTTGAAGAACACCATGTAGTGCATGTCCACCACGCTTTCGAAGTAGCACATCAGCGGGCAGCTCCTGCTGCTGTTCCCCGGAGCGCTCTCGTTCTTGCACGCCGACTGCTTCTTGTTCCAGCCTAGGAACGGAATGAGGCCGATGACGAAGGACAGGATCCATAAGATGGCGATGATCCTTCTGGCTCTCTTGCCCGTCACAAGTTCCTTGTATCTGTTCAAATGAGGAAGTGCACACCATGTTAAAAAACAAAATGTATTTGATCTTTAAGCTTCAATATTATCTACAGCCTACAACTCATAAAAGCTAACATGACTGACGTAATTTTGTAACTCAGAGGCAGGGGACTCAAACGGCTCGTGTTACAAACGAACATGAAAACGAAAAGAAACAAAAGTAAGTATCAAAGGCACATTGCCATGTAAATTTGATAACACGTAACGCTATCTTGTTTGACAAGCTTTTGATACAATCTGATTTAATTGTCTCTGGCTAGCAAGGCAACGGATGCTTTAGTACTGCAAGCATTTATTTCCACTGACAACTACACATGCAGCCAGAAATTAACTAGATGTCATTTTAATAGTTACATTTTTGCTTGCTTACTCACAAGCCATATCATAGTTTTGCTGGCTAGGGCTGGGACCAAATCAAAACTTTGACAACACGCTAAGCACATTTAATAACATTGCATTTCATAGCATTTTCTTTTCTTGAGTAGAAGTAGTAAAAAAAATTTTTATTAAATAAACTAATAATACAATTTGATTAAATGCCTAGGTTCCGTATTATCATGAGAAGGGATCCAAGGGTAAAATGGTTAAGCTTTCTAACACAGTTAAGCGGTTCTGGAACTGATTTGTTACTAGAACAGAAACTGATTCTTTTTGTGGGGAATTAAGGATTAAAAATGGTTTCCGTTCCGAGCTTAGAAGAGCTGATAATTTTAGAGCTACCTGATAAATTATGTTACTACAGTCTCACTTTCATTATTACAGTACCATTATATTATACCACGGTTAAACCCTGACATCAAAACTCTTTCGACTATATTATTCAGAGTTCTGTGTTCTCTGTATTAAACATTCTGTTATAATGGTGTTTTTTCCTGTTTGAATTCTTGCTAACCGTGTTAAAACGTCAATACAATCCATCTCACAGAATTTTTTAAATGAAGCAAGCTGACCTGTAAAATACCCCATCATTTCTTTCATTTTTTATGTAATCCATCCATCCATTTTCGAAACTTTGCTTATCCTGGTCATGGTCGCAGGGGAAACCAGAGCATCCCAGCAGGCATAGGGCATAAGGCATGGATACACCCAGGACAGGAAGCCAGGCCATCACTGGGCAACACACATACCCACCTACAGGGCAACTTAGCATGGCCAATGAACCTAACCCACAAGTCTTTGGACACAGGGAGAACTTGCAAACTCCACACAGACAGACACCCTGAGCCAGGACTCGAACCCAGGACCTCTGGCGCTGTGAGGCAGCAGTGCTAACCACCGCACCGTCCGAAATATGTAATATTCCTCTGAAAGGTCACAGAAATATATTGGCTCAACCGTGTCTAATACTGTTGGTCTTGAGGTAACCACCTATCCACCATACGGGGGGTGATCCAGGCTGCAATGGGACAGAATTTCTGCTGGACAAAATTGCAATGAGTAAGTCACTGCTTAAGCCTTTAACGCTACATGCTTTGCATGTGTGTTCAGACACCTTTCCCCTCAACGATTACCTTCAATACAAACGTATACAATAAAAACAATCTTTTTGCACAAGAAGGAAGGTTAATTTGCACATAGATGCTGAATATTTCCATGTGTATACTAACTAACTGTTCGCCATGGTAACTTGCTTACGCAACCAAACAAGGTTATTTACAACCAATGGTGTGTGGGCTAAATGTTTCCTATCACTTCTGACAGATGTTTGAGGTGAATGTAGTACCTACAGCAGCAGTTTGCCAAGTGGTTCGGGGGCTGGACTTGTCATCACACAATTTGTCATCACTCAGTTTGATTTTGCAGCCTTCATCATGATGTAGGGAACTTCAAACATTGGAAGATGGTTTTATTCAAATAACTTCAAACCAAACCCCCACAAAAGGTGAGCAAGTTGCTCATTACTAAAAGCACGAGTAGGCCTAAACGGGAACCCAGAGAAACTGAGAAATTACCAGAAAAGACAATAACATGGCAGTTTTGAAATATTCCGTAAATTATTTTGTCAATACCAAAAACTCATTCTATTTGCATTTTTTAAATTTCAGCATCATTCTTTCTGGCTGATTCAACTTGGGATAGTACATGTGAGTGGTTTCCACATTTGTGTAAATTTATGGTTTTCGGTTGGAAAAGGACACTGAACACAATTTGTTTTGTAATGAAGATTAATGCTGCAACAAAAACCAGGCCCAGACTGTTCTGAAATGTTCCGACAGGAGCTTTGACTGTGGCATTTTATATTAAACCACAATTAATTAAAAAATAATAAAAAAAACTATTACATATCTTTTTTTCTGTGTAACACAAAATAAATGTAAATTAGTTCAGCCAGTCTGACCATACGACATAAAATACATTGTGTAACAGTGGTTTTAACCGCATTAAATTGTGTAATTAGCATTTTACAAAATTGCAACATCATGCAAACTCCTGTCATTCTCCCAGCTAAGAGAAAAGGGGAACTTATGGTCCCATAATGTAACAAAGTTTGAGCTCAGACAGGCACCAGTTGTAACCTTGAACAAGGTAAAGGTAAATACCCAGCTGTATAAGTGGATAAACGTAGAATTTGTAGGCTTTGGATAAAAGTGTTTGCTTAGTGGCTGATAATGTAATTATCTAGTCAAACAAATGCACAGGGATTTGAACGCCCCCTCACTGTGCGTGAGGACCCTTCCTGGAAGAATACTGGTTAAATAAGGGTCACAGAGCTTTGAATGCCTGTGACTGTGGACAGAACTCTGCAAGCCTCCGCTCCCACTTGAAGCACAGACAGACAGTCCTTAACGGACAAGGTAAGCAGCACCACAACACAGACTTATTTAGGAAATAGCTGGCTTATGCAAAATCTGGACTCTAAATCAAGTATATAATATTAATAATACTTAAAAGGAGCTTGTCATAATGTGCTAGATGTAATTACTTGATTAAAAACACACTATGGATAGATTTAAGAGGTAATGATCATAACTGAAAGGGGTTTCCACTGTCTTTTATTCCACGTTGCGAAATATCCCGACAGGACATCTTTACTTCCACAGCATGTCGAAATAAGACGTAGATGAAGTGCTTGGCTGACTGATCGCCTGATTTCGACTCCAGGCTCCGCCATGAGCCCAAACGACAGTAGCGCATTCTGATGGAGCTGGCTAACTTTCTGCCACTCACCAGAAAACGATTCTCAGTATCCGCTCTCATTTCTGCCCCTTTTCTTTCTCACAGAGAGTCGTGCCTTACTTTCAGACTGCGTTGACCATTCATTTCCAGAGCTTTCCCTTCTGCTGGGATGTAGTTGGACCTGCTGGGGCTCCCACGGTGTTTCATAAGAGCTGCTGCCAGGCACTGATGCACTCTGGCCTCCTGAAAGGGCTGAATAGATCCATCTGGGCATGATGGCAGCGTGCTGGCATCCCAGTCACTCACTCCTTCCCAATCCCATAATCCAGTTTATGGCCCCACCTTCCTGTGTCTGCCCGGGGTGGCAACCCTGGCCAGACGCTACATAAATATAGGCTCAGCAATCACCAACTCTCTGAGAACAGGTAGGTAGATTCCACTGAGGCGTGGGTAGAAAGTTACGTTTTCGTGTCTTGAGTTGAGCAGTGGCCAAAAACATCTTACATGGTCTACCTTTTTGCATTTTCTTTCAATATGACAAGTTACACTTGTGAAATAAGTTAACTTTACATCATATCATCTTCTCTCTGCTTACTGACTATTTCGAAGTAATGAGCCAAAGCTGAGGTACTGCTTAAGGCCGTAAGAATGACAAGCATAACGATTGCTTGAGATATTTTCTATATAAGCACTAAAAGGAGGGATATTAGAATGTAAGCAGACAGTTCTATCAAAGAGTCTGTTAGGCACAATGGCCTAAACGCAGACTGGCTCCCTTGGCACAATTTAGACTTTTTGTGACCAGGAGAAAGAAGCAGGGGCCAGGGGAAGGTTTCAGAACGTCAGCCGGGTTCAACCGTAATCCTGCCATTTAGTAAACACTCACGGTTTGTTTCCACTCGAATCATGGTTGATGATGATAAAAATCTTCTTATGTATGTCATAAACAGAAATGGGTCTAATGACCACCTGCTCCTGGAACAAAGTATGTGCTAGATTCTTTGTGCGATTTAGACTTTCAAAGCAAACAGTGCTCTTTTTCTTCAATGTCTCAAGAGTTGTGAGAAGGTTATTTCTTACTTTGAATTTGAATAGTGAACCCCATTTCCTCCAGGATCTTAAGACGGCCCTCAGGTTGCTTCCTGTTATACACTGGACCAACTAAAAATGAATGGAAACTCAAAAAGTGCTCTGGCTACAGCCTTACGATGGGGCTTAACCCAGTTTAACTGCAGCCTGGGACATCACTGCAATAATAAAGGCTTTCACTGAAAGCTGAAGGCACATTGCCTGTGGACCACACGTTATGATCCATAAATAAATCACACCTGGCAGTTGGATATCGATCCAATAGGGTGGATCCAGCGTCCCAGAGGGCAAAATAATTGATCTGAATAATTCTGCCCGGCCAAAGGAGACTGGCTATGTATGGTCAAAGAACAAGAAGGCATGCTTTGTGAATAGCAGGTGTTGTATATGTATTTAAGAGTTTGACAATGCGCCTTTTTTTCCCCTAGCTATTTCAAAACAACAGCATATGTAACTTGAAATGTTTTGTTGTTGTTGTTGTTGTGTATAGTTGGTCTGAAACTCAGATGTTTAAACTCAGAACATTAATCGTGGTTGTGCCTCGTTTTAGTAGGTAGCAGATGGTACAGACAACTTGAAATTGAGAATAATGGTGATGGATACTGTTTTTACAGATAATAAAGTCATTTAGTGTTTTTCCCCCCTGTTAAGCGAACATTAAAAATGGTCAACATTGTTGAATGACTAGCCTTATGTAAAAGTGAATTGTGTTATCTTAACAGTTTATGATTACTATACATGACTCTAACCTTTATCAAGTATAATACATTTTGTAACATAGGTTTTCTAAAATAAACTCAGACTTCCCCCTCAGATTTTTGCATATTAAATTTATAAACCAATTTTTTATGTTTTGAAATAAACCCAGACAAAATCCCAGAATATTTTAAGAAAAAATATTATTATTATTTACAGTCTGTTCTAATCCTGCATAAGTACTTGCCTCTTGTCTTTTTTTATGCTGCCATAAAATAAATCAATTAAAAAAAAAAAAATCTCAATTTGACAGTTACTAGATTAAAATCACAGGAGAAAACCCAGAATGAAAGCCATTAACAGTGTATTGTCTATTGATAAATTAAATAACTTATAATTTAACTTTAACTTATAATGCATATAGTCAGTGCTCATAGGACATAGGCCAGTACTAGAAAACTATTTATAACTGCCTAAGCAAGAGCCTACAGGATCATAAGGCCATGGGTTTAATCCCCCTCAGACTTAGATTGGGCACTAAGATTCTGCAGAGATTTTAGTAGCTAATAAGCCAGGCACTGCTGAAATAAATGGAATCAATAATTACGTGCTTTACTCAATATATAACAATGACCTTAAATCAACAAATTACTAAGACCAACATTTAACTATGTTATTTATTAATAGGTCATACATGACGGGGTTTTGTTGTAAAACCAGATACATTTCCATTCATTAACCACACTAACAGAAATAAATGCCCTCATTGTTTCATAAAAATGATCAACTTGACTTTGTCAGTTCGTCATTTAATATTACTCTTCCACCTACAATCTTTACAACCCTTTCACCAAATATATGAACCTAACCAAACCATTATCAAAAACATTCGATGTTTTGAAATTCCTTGTTTACACGCATACTATTATCATCCCAGTAGATAGAGTAGGCTAATTAAAGTCAAACTAGGAATAAAATACGTCTCAATTGCGCATTTATTGCTATACGTGTGTCTCAGCATACGCTTCCAATTTTTACCACTAATAAATAGATATGAAAAACATGTTGTCCTTGAATTCTCAAACCAAGCAGCGAAACAAACTCCGCTCTTTCAAGGTAGCCCAAATATTACAATACCGTATCAAGACCTTTAATTACACAGTCATCATAACATCTGCTTAATTAATAATTATCACCGCGTCTTTAACTTACGCGTTGGTACAGTTTTAGGACGCTATAATGATTGTCGTGTCACATCCATCCGGCTAGTTCTTTTTCAAACATATATGGGTTTTATGAAAAACTATAAAACTGTAGCCAAGACGACCAGAAACTGCAGCATTTTGTGATGAAAACATAAATTAATTCCTTATTCTGAGAATGGGTTATTTATACATTTTTGTAATGTAAGACTAGAGTATTATAGTTTATTACGTGCCAGATTTTTTTGGTTTTTATGCGATGCAGGTTCCGACTTAGTATTAGCAGAAAACTCACTGGGAACTCATGTTCCCCACAGTAACGAATCACGAACGTTTTCCGACTTGTTGCTTTGCATTTTTTAAGCACGATAGATGAATGTCACAATACAAGAAGGAGTTCTGGATCAGTATATTCTGTTTTAAAAACCACATTCATACTGCGAGAAACGTACAGGCATACCCAGGGAAGAGTATTGGGAAAACAAGTTTAAAAGCTGTAGACCAATTAAAAATATATATGGGTTACTCACCTTAGAGGAATTTTCACAGCCAAGTACCTGTCAATTGCGACTGCCAACAGGCTAAATATTGAGCTTTGGGTCAACACAAGTACAAAGCAGGCAAGAAAAAGGCATCCATAGAAGTCCGAATTCAGGCCCACGCTCATCGTGATGGCAAAAGGAATGGCAAGACAACCCACCAGAATATCGGCCACCGCTAACGAAACCAAAAAATAGTTCGTGGCGTTTTTGAGAGTAGTATTAATGGTAACAGCCCAACACACCAAAACATTGCCGCCAATAGACAAAACAGCAATAATCAATTCAATGACTACGTATAACCCATCCATCTCAGCAAGTATTTATGTTTTTTTAAATCACGCTGGTAGACCCGAAGCGCTTCGACTCATCAGTGTCTATTTCTTTTTGGCCAAATCCAGTAGAACTAAGGCGACAAATCAATTGAAGTCTATCTGTAAAATACAATCCAACAATCGTGCAATCGAATTATCCATTTGAGCAGGTTTCATCTGAAAAAGAAAGAAAACAATACGTTCTAAAATAATCCAAAACAAGATTTTAGGTGTGTGCATTTATGGTTACAGCATATATCCTGCAGTTTTATAGTTTTATTTACGTTCTTTCAAAAAGGGCCTTTAACATGGAATAAGTAGTCCCACACAAAAAAGTTTTTCATTGTGATGCCGTATGACAGATGACAGACAATTTACTACATGGTTAGAATAATTCAGCACTAGTAATACAATGAGAACTCGGATCAATTGTTTCAAGCATTAAAATGAATCTTACCTTCATAAAAACTGAAAATACGAACAAACAGTCTTTATTAAAGGTTCAATGTGGGTCCCGCGGCGCGGTTACTGTGAACATGTTAGAGCCTTCAGTACGTTCGCCTCACTACTTTGTTGCAGCACATGGCCTTTCAAGCTCCGATTAAAAAAAAACCTCATCACAACGTAGCCACGCCTTTATCTGCCTATTGACGTATGACAGTGCTTTGGGAAAGGGGAACATACATTTGGGCATTGCCAACTATAATCATTTCTTCAACATAAAGCTTTAGTATAAACAGTTTATAGACTCTGCATGTTACAAGTAGACCTTTTTACCCTTTCATGTGAGATAAACAGAAATGACAAAAGCATTTTGGGACTAGGGCACAACCTCCCAGGTGGTACAGATAGCACCATAATTAACACATAAGTTATTTTACAGTCAAGTGTCGATAGATTTCAGACACCCTATAGTACCTCGGTAATTAACAAACATTAAAGAATGTAGACTACCAATAGAGTTCGACTCTAAAATGGAAAGTTACATATCCGGTGCCGAAGTACGCAGTGTCATAATCGGACAAGGACTGTGTGAACATCTTGCATAATTACTTGCATAGGATCATTGGAGTGAAAGCATTGGCACGCCCTTATTAAAAACCCTGGCTTTCAATGTTTTCAAAAGAACGATCGAGTGTATGAGACGTGTGTGGTGAGCACTAGTGGGAAATTCCTTCGGTTCAAGTTCTGTGAGAAGGACGCTTTGTGGACAACTAAGAGTGTTATAACTTTTACATGTTATAACTTTTACATGGATAAACGTGTTTCGGTAAATACTCCGCTGGATCAGCTGCTCAGAGTGGGTGCGGTGCGACGAACCCCACCCCCTTTGATAATTAAATATCA